>WEIT01020553.1:363-17150 GCA_013389985.1 Dryoscopus gambensis | reverse complement strand
CCGGCCCCTCCCGCGCCGCTGCGGGCAAGGAGCCGGGGCCGCCGCTGCTGCCCCCCGGGCAGCCACCGCAGCAATTGATTGCGTTTGCTGAGAATTCGTTTCTCACACCATCTTATGTTAGGAGAGATGCTAGGCCCCTGTCCTGTACAACCTTGTTTCATCCACAGAGTGTACTTTATCCTGTGTAATGAATGAGGCACGGATTCCACAGGAAAGAGGAACCAGTTTAAATCATCAGAGATTGCTGCACAGGACCAATGCATGCAGGATATTTTAACAATGATTAAAAATGTCCAAATATTTATTTTTAACATACCTTCCATACTGTTTTAGAAAAACAATTACTTCCTCTACCAAAATGCAATTGTACAGCTCTACATTGATTTTCCTGTCATTTGTCATTAAAATTCCTTGAGTATAGCAGAGATAATGCAGCAATTAGTCGATATAACAACTGAATATATTTCTTTCTTTAGGGTTAGATAATAAAGGAATGACTGGAGAATATCCTGTTTGCTTCCTTAAAATGTCATTTTATACACTCTTAGCTTTAATCCAGGTTTTGATCACAGTCTTACAGAAGAAAAAACTACAGACATTTGTGTCCCTCTCCCTAAAACTGATCCCTTTGAGATCTCAAAGCACACACACTGAAGATGAATCAAAATTCACAGGAGGCTATGGCAGTGCAATAATAAATATCAGTCATAATATCTTTTTCCAGTTTCATCTGTCTGCTAAAATAATGTGGAAAAAAAATGGTTTATTGAAAACTACACACAACTAAGACAATAAACAAGCATTCTATTCCCCATTAATTAAGGCCTGTAACCTTGATGGGAAGCCTAGTCCAGGTGAATACTAAGAGGCCTTTAATTTTCAGACCTCTGTTCTGCCACTTAACACTGCTGCAGTTTTGTTGTAAAGCTGTTTTGTCTAGCTGTTCATTTTAATTTTTATGATTGTACAGTTTTACTAAACTTCAAGATAGCAAAATTTAAAAGTTCTTACATGAGATTTTGATATAGAAATTCTGCTGTCAACACAAGAAAGTATTTTGGAAATTATAAATCGAATGGAATTTTTTCCCCCTTGTTCTTACTTGCTTTTGACTGAGTTAGCCATTACTAATTCTTTCAAGAAATGGAGTGGTTTGTTGCTCTTACTTTACACACACCATATTTTATAAAAAAGATAGAGAAACTTAAATCCTTATGAAATTCTAGTTTCATATTTTTTTTTTTTAATCACACTTTAAGTCATACCCTCACAACTGCATGCTGATATATAAAATATTTTCTAATTTTTAACTTTGCCAATCAGTTTCTCCTGCCCTCTTATAATATCAGTTTCAGGACAAACAGAAATGTATCATTTCAATGACCTTTTCTCTAAGGCAGTGTGTCTAGAGGCATCATGGCCTGTTTGTGTTTTCCAATATAAATCAAAACTGAAGACCCATTTATTTTTGCTTTGCTTTCAAACTTATAGAATCTGGTATTGGAGACAGTGTCATATAATGATTTCTTCAAATGTTCTTTCAGATATCTTACTATGAGAAAAAAAAATTGCATAAGTCAAAATGATGGTATAGAAATTGAAGAAACAAGGAAATTTTCCATTTGAGATCTCAAATTAAAATTTAAATACTACAAAAAGCTGTTAAAAAATTCAATTAATGCTAAGTATAAAACTGGTCTTTATTTTCCATCTGAAAGTATACTTGACATATTTTTGTTATCAATGTCATCAGATTTTTCGGAAGCAGGAAAGCATTGCATGCCCTAAAACAGAAATTAAATTTTCAGACATATTTTCCACCGAAACATTTTTAGTAAACCTCTATTTCTACTCTATACTTTGACTTGAAGTATTAGACACTATCAACTTTTTCATTGCTTTGCTTTTTGAGACAAGTTAGTTTTCAAATAAGATAGTTTTAAAAAAAATATACCCTGACCTCTGAGTTCCACTTCTGATGCAGAACTAAAACTTCATTTGAGCTTCCATGAAGAATCAGAGTCCTGTTGCATTGGTTGCAGTCTCTAGCGTCTTGAATTATTGCTTAAATAACTCTCATGTTTGTAAGGAGCCTCAGCTGTACACTATGAATCTCAGAAGATGTGTGAAACACACATATATTTGCAACTGTAGAATGCACAACAGTGTTTTAATGAATTTTCATTTAAATTTAAAGAAGGACCTACATGTTTTTCTTGTATTTATCTTTTTTGCTTTTGACAGAACAAACCACTATAAATTGCTCCATGTAATGACCTGACAGATCCTCTTAACATGGAAATTGCAGGATTAAATTTTCATTCCACAGCAAAAACAACAGATCTGTAAAACATTTTTTAAAACCATGTGTCCATTGTGGCTTTAACCCCCTGTTTGCTGCTGATTAGAGAACACTTAATAGCTCTCCATACATGCCGATTTGCAAGTTTTGTTCTCTAAATTAAATTATGAGTTATAAAATACACATATTGGCTGAAAGAACTCTGCTAGTATCTCTTCCAGCTCAGGAGAGCTTCAAATTTTTATACAAAACTGTGTGTTGGCAAGTGTCCTATGAAGTATGGTGAGTGACAGTCATGTTACCAGAGCCACTTGACTCTGTGGTCATCTAATGAGGACCACTGCAATTTATAGTTCTCCAGGGAAAGGGCTCTTAGAAATGGTGCAGCCTTGTAAAGGAAACACAAAGGATGAAGTAGAACAGCTGTTACATCCTGGTCACTCAAACCTAGGGCTAAACCAAGATTCTTCTGCTGTAGGTAGATGGAAAGGAGAAGATCCCAACCACATATTTTCAAGAGCTAAAAAACTCACAAAAATTTACTGGCAAACTATAGAAAACTAAGGAAATTTGGCAAAAGAGTAAATACAACATAACATCACTTATCACAGCATAAACTTGGGTGACTGAATATAGGAAGCCTTATAATCCATTCGATGGTACATTCCATGAGAAGAGAGTTAGAAAAAGAAGAATGGAGAAAACAGAAAGATGGGGGAAATGTAGTGCTGTATTTCCCCACTCCATTTCTTACTAAATGCCTGCCCTTCCCACATTGTTCTCCCTTCCCCGTCCCTAGTTCTGGTCACTCCCTCGGGTTTTCCCTATTGGTTCTGGTACCCCAACTCCTCCCATGTACCGCCCCTGCCTCCTGAGACCATTAGCCCATGTTCTCTCTCTGCCCCACCCCCGTCCCCATATAAAATCCCAACCTCCCTGCCATTTGGCTTTTGTGCGTCTGGGAACTTGCGTGTTGGGATGTGAATAAAGTTCTTCTGTGGTGCCCAAGCAGAGACCCTTCTCGCCTCCTTTATTGCCACGGTGTTGTGGAGCCGGAGCATGACTGCAGGGCCGCCCGGAAGGGCTACAGGAAACAGAACAGCCGCTCTCCCCAATGCAGCCCCACAGTGCTCTCCGGGAAGGTTTGTAGCTTGCCATGCCAACTCAGAAACTACAGACCACAACAGGAAAGGTATAGAAAAACAGACGTAGCTACCAACTCCTGGGTTTCAGCAATGTAAAACTCCAAGATGAAGGTAGGGTTAAAGGACAAGGTGCTTGCCTCATGGTGAAACTAATTCTTAAACTTTTTTGGCCTGTCCTGGACTTTCCTCCCAAGTGGGACTTTTTTTTTTTCTTGGCCACTTGGGCTGGGTTAGGTGACAGTGGGGGGTGCCTCCAGTGTGCCATGACTGACAGACTCTGTGGAGCTGAGGGGTATGGGGGGCAGGGCACCACCTGACCAGAGCAAGGGCTGACCCCCTCGTACCACACATTCCAAGCCCTCAAGATGTCTTGAAACAGATCACCTTTTCCAGTCTCTGACAACAGCATAGAATTAATTTAGTACTTCCATACTTTTAAAGGAAGCTACTCTAGAGTCTGTCCTATAAAAGGAAAATTAGAAGTAATCAAGTTGCACTGACAAGCTCGAAAACTGTGAAATAATAATGCCTTAGTGTGTGAGGAAAGTAAGATAATTGGTATGTACCACCCACACGTCATTGACTGGCAAAAAAATTAGAAATAAACGCATCTGGTAGAATATTCAGGAGACTGGTTGACTATACAATTTTGATAAGATATTTCATTCTATGTAAAACATCATAAAATCAATGTACAGCATAATTTTACACAGACTATCACTTTCTGAATCAAAACAGACATACTTTATTGTAAATGGAAGTTCTTCTGATTCTTGCTCTAGTTAAGCAGAGGATATAACAATGTCCTTCTAGTGTTGCTTCTTGTATTAGAAATTTCATTTGTTTCTCCAGACTGATTCTGACTGACTTAGCTAGACATCTAATAAGGCTCATTCCTTAAATACTGTAAGTGACATTAAAGCAGCAGTACTAAGAAACTGAGAGTCTATATTCAAAAAGTGAACAATTGCAACTGTTTGATAGGTTCTCTTCTTTAAAGGAAATTGCTGGAAAGGACTCCCAATTGTGTTCAGCTTTTGACCAAAGCCACCTTTCATGAGATTTTAAAAACCAGGCTAAAGACAATAATAAAACTTAATATAGGAGCAAAAAGAAGTGTTTATGATGTTATGTTTCTGCCTGAGGTATTTTGAGATCTTCATTTCATCTCACATTCATTCTTTTCTAAGGTAATATAGAGTTCTCTTTTCAAAATATTTTTTCTGGTTTTTATATTTTTTTTCTTTTTAACAAAGAAAGAAGATTTGTGTAATGGTAGTGTATACCTATCTACCCTAAGAATAAGCAAGAACAATATACTCTAAATTGATGGGAGTAATTTTGTCCCTGGAAAAATCCTATAAAGCATATGGGCTTGGAATTCACAGACATAAAATAAAACTACCACTCTACTGATGTTACATTATGTAGATACTTATATATCTTAAATATGTCATTCTTATGCAACTGATAATCATGTAATCTGAAATAATATCATTAGTTCTAACTGTGAAGTATATGTAACTGTTTGTGTGATCTGTGATGGTATTCTATTTTGTACATGAAAGCTTTTATGTCTTGGGCTTTTTTTTTTTTCCTTAGGATGGTATTCTCAATTTATAACTTAGAACTGAACCCATTGCATTCTGCTGTAATTTGAAACTGGACAAAGCAGAAGAAATATGCAATCTCTGAACAACATTAGGAATATATATAAATGTATATTTATGCACTTTACATATCCTTCAGAGCTGTAATATTGGTGTAAAAATAAAGAGCATCTTGGTTTTTTTTTTTTGCAAGAATTTAGTTCACTTACTTCCAACTATCTTGATGACTAAGGAAAAAATGCACATATTTTAGAATCCACAAGTTCTAAACTGTTGGGGTTTTTTTAATGAATCAGTACCATCACAGAAACAGTTTCAAGAATACCTTTGTATGATCAAACCCATACAATTATGAGGAAGATGAGAGAAATTTAGCTACACCCTGTATAAATTATCTCACTGCAGATATTTTAATTTTGAGTTTAATCTTATTTGTATTACTCGTATCTGCCTTCTCGCTTCATATGTTCTTTGATTTAAGTGTACTTCACAAGTGTCCAGTAATATAGAAGTCCTTGCTTTTGAACTTAGCTGTTAATACTGTTATATTAGTCTGCTGAAACTTTAGATGAAGAGGAGGGATCCTTACTACGGCTGAAATCAGCTGGTCCCTAGCCTAAATACGAGAGCATACTGTGTGATGGTGACATGCAGGCTGATTCTTTCCATTTGCATCACCTTAGAAAGAAAAAGGGATGAACCTAATAACCTCTAGGAGAATGTCATCATTTGAAGCAATGAAAATCTGCACACTCAGAATCATACAGCCAAGCTTACCACTTCAACTAATTTTGCATGTACTTTTCATTATTTTACGTAGATGTTGTTACTTGTTAATGGTAGTGAGACTTTACTGAAAATCCCTCAGAAGACACCTTTCAACTTGTAGTGGGTCTGAAATGGAGAATATGGAGATGAAAAAATGCATGGGGCAATAAATTAATCCTGGGGCCACTTTATTCCATGGCTACATTTTTTGCATAGAAAGTACTTCTCACAGCCAACAGGGACTCTAGCACCTCAGCGACGCAGTCTGCAGGTCGACCGGCCACCAAGCAACTACGCCTTTTGCTGTTTCAGATGTCCTGGAGTGGGTGTTTACAGCAATAAACGGCAAGAAATTTGTTACAAAAAGTAACAAACCAGCGCTGGTGTTCCCTTGCAGGGAGCAGGAGTACACACCCAATGTTAAGATTGCGCAGACAAAGGCAGGAGACGAGAAGGGTCAGATGCAGGTTCCTTTACTGGTTCAGGAACACAGACAAAAGACGCAGCCCGTGCTTTTCCAAACTCTTTTGTCTGGGTGCCAGAAAGGGCGGGACAGAGAGATTTCAACCAATGGAGTTCTGCACATTGTGAAATGACAGGGAGTACATCTAACGGGAAAATATCAGGGGAGGTTTCTCTTTGAATGAACGAATGGAACATCGAGCTTAACAGAACTTTCCAGAGGTCATGCATATTCCATACGGGATATGCATAAACATCAGGATCTACGTAAAACTGGGTGGAGGAGACCTTGAACTTGTAATAATTTGCAAAAGGCAGATCCTGCAGGGGCATGGGGATTCACAGTGAGCAGAAGATTAGTTAGAGAACAGAGCTCTGAGTGCCACTCATCCACCAGGAATTGCCCAGTGTGGCGGCTGTGGCCAGGGTGACATGCACTGCAACACCTCAGTGTTCATTAAAACCAAAAATAAAACACGGATTTATTTCCAACCTTCCTTGCCATAACCTTGAAAGCACGAGCAGTGTCTGTAACCAATGGAAGGTAGCAGAGTGTAACCAAATGTCTTCCTGAGTTGAAGAAAATTTGAAATTATATCTCTGAGACCAATGAACTTCTCCATTTATCTCACTAGGGGCTTTGCAGACTCCATAATCCCATATCTACACATCATATCATTTTTTCATAATATTATAGAAAACCATGCTTTCTTGTAGCCAGTCCCCTGATATTTTGGGAGTTTTCTGTTTGGTTTTTTTTTCCTGCCCATTTGGGAGATTCTGTTCACCTGTTTCTTATTCTGTAAATTCTCCAGAAGGGGGAGTTAATCAGATTTTGTGCATGCTCACTTCACTGTTCTGTTTTATGATGTATTTCTCTTTTACCTTGTTCTTATACCATAGGTTTTAAAAAAAAAAGAAAAAAAAGGTCATTCTGATGGTACAGGCTTCTGGCAAATCCCAGTTGCCCCACTTACATGATGCCAAGGATTTTCTCCATTCTTAACTGCTCAAGGAAATTTTGAAATGCTCAAGGAATAAGACAGTCACCAAAAATCTCTCAGGAAGCTTTATTACTACCCAGAGAGCAGTCCAGACCCCTCAGCCCACAGCCATATAGGACTCTTTAAAATAACCCAGTTAAGAACTTGCTGTCTGGTGTAAATTGATTGTGAGCTCCATCACTGACCATGAAGCCAATTTACCCTCAGCTAAATAGCAAGTCCTCGCAAGCTCTGACAAGTGTTTTTTAAATGAATACTGTTGTACAGCAACTACTATAGTCCTTTTGCACATGGAGTATAAGATCAGTCAAGGTAATAAAATCTCCTACAATTGTCTATTAAAGATAACCTAGAGAGTTATTTTCTCTTCTCCTCTCTTCACCTTAGCAAATAGACAAAATCTCTGACTTCTCATCAAAGAATCTTCCAAATCTTCTGCCTATTAAATTCTGCAGGTGTTTTTCCCTTATAGTTTTCTTGCACATTCCTATATTTCTAGCTAGAATTAGTTCATTAGTAGAGGGCATTTTGAAAAACTCATTCTGTGAATACCGACATAACCATGTGTCTAAATTTCATCATTGAATTACCAGCGTCAGATTGATGTTTTGATCTGTCCTGAATTTTTGATTCACTCAGTAAACTTGGTCAGTATGGGCATAATATGAAGATATTAGTTGTCTTTTGGTTTCACTAATCTTAATTTTTTTTTATAATTTCCTTTGAATGTTTAACTTTGTTTTAGGCTTAATTTTTCAAACAAATATTTATACTGAACATTTCAACTATATGATAGACTCAAATAAAAAAACATCATAGTGTACACATTCAATTGATGGCTTTTAAAATTTGCATCAGAGAAAATACAAATTGGAATCCACCTGTAAACATTGCTACACAATATGCTACAGTAGACTGAAAATTCAGAGGCTTTGGCCCATATAATTTTATTCTACTTTCCTCCACAGGATCATTGCGAGGGCTGATGTTTCAAAGCACTGTAAAGAAAAACAACAATGCAATTCAAACCACTAGATAGCAAACAGCTGAAATGGGCTCTTTTTCCAAAACAATGGGGTGCATGCTTTTTCCCTCTGCATAGTTCATCATTCATGGAAGAATAGTTTCCATGGGAATTCAAGCAGATTATACATTACAAACAGGACTGCTAGCCACATAAATTTTGCAAAACTGTTTCACTCGGAAAATAAATTTGAAAAATGGTCAGAGCATATAGATCAGATACTTGAAGGAAAATTTGCCTATACTTCAGATGTAAAGTTGAGCAGAGAACACTTTCAAAACCTTTCATGAAGCACTGCCCTGGCTGCCACCCATCCTTGTGAAGCACTATGGATGCACAAAGTAAAATGTGATACGCATAAGGAAGGCAAGATCATTCACCTTTGAAGCATCATAAGCTCATACAAAATTCCAGTACCTTTGTCTCTGACATTGCAAACCCATCAACATTCTGCTGTTTTGACATCCCATGTCTGCAACAACTGCCTAAAAGCAAGTTCTGTAAAACAGAAAACTTCTGTGGCAAAATAATGCACTTTACCTTGGAAGAAAAATCTTTTAATCTGACTATGGGATAAAAAGATACATCTCAGCTGTAGTCAAGTACTTCCCATCTTCACATGAAATGCATGTCCCGTGGTGCCCATGTGGGGAGCAGGAGCTGCTAGTAGCTGATAATGATCTCTCTTTCAGGACAGCCTGAGATGTTGTATTCTCTCTCTGAAATACGACCTGACCCAGACCTGCAAGATTTGCCTTGTTCTGGCAGTCACTGAAAACTGACAAGTTTTCAGGATACTGTCAGTACACCCTTAAGTAATGCTTGTGTCAGCAATACACCACTTTCAGTGAAGACATTCATCTTCCTGTAAATATAAGACAGAATGACATTAAAAGCAGTAGTATAACTAGAAAAACAACATTAAAAGCCCCCCAAAAATAAAAACAAAAAACCTCAAACCCAAATTTTCTAATTTTTTCCATTTGACAAAAAAATGTATGACTGATTTTTTATTGAAAAAAACTAAATATATTTATGCCAAAATATTGCAAATTGTCAGTAATAATTTAATATACAACTTCTATTTTTTTAACTTGTCTTTACAAAATTCTACTCTATAAAATCTATTTTTAAAATTCATTATAATGAAGTTGGTAAAAACTTGTTTTTAAATTACAGATATATGTTACAGGCATGGGATGTTATATTACTGATAATGATAGCTATATATGCAAATGAGCAGAAATATAAATAATGCTAATTTAAGAATAAACTTCCTAAAAATGCAGAATAAAACCAATTTTTTATTCTTTCTGATCCTTCCAGAACCTTTAAGCTTCAGATTTCTACCAAGCCTCTCACTGAAAAACCTACAGCAACTTAACAAAACAATTTGTCTTCATTGTGCTTATGATTCTGTTATAAAACCACAAAGTACAAAGATCTTAATCTTCCTTTTGAAATTAATTGGGGATTTTAGCTGAATCCATTCTGGCTTGGTCAGGAAAATGAACTGTTATCCTTCTGGTAAAAAAACCAAAACAACAAAAAAACCAACCGAAAACACATAAAATCCCATTTAATATTTTTACTTCTTACAGCTGATACTTTTTGAATAAAACCCAGGTAATTTATTCACATCTAAAAAACCCTGGACTCAGTGTCCTAGTCCGCTACAGCTGTCTGATTAAAGCATCATCAATAGCCAGCACTTGGAAACCTAGGAGTTAATCTCAGAGCACATACTCTGCTGAGGCTTATATCCAGGCATCAAAATGCACCATTAAAAGCTGCCTATTTCTTCTCCATTCCCACATGGCAATATCAGTTAACAGCCCCAAAACCATGAGAACTGAGCTCTGTTGTGTTGCTTAGTCTTACTCCTCTGTTTTCAGCCTTATGGGTGAAGCTTCTTTGATCTAAAACGGATCTTATTTTCATGAAACAGGCAGAAAAACATTATGCAAGCAAAAACCACTTATGCTTACCCCCTCAGGCCATTCAGTTAAACTTCTTCATTCTTGAAAGCATCCAACACATAATCATTTCCCAAATGTGAACAAAGGGTTCAATCAGTTTGAGACTGGGGTTCAAGAAACAAACTCCTGAAATTTCATCTATGTCCTGAGGTGACACAGTGGTGGTCCGAGGGGGTCCTAGGGCTAGCTCAGGACCCCCAGAAGCAACACGTGTCGATGAACCTAGGTAAAAGAAAGAAGGCACTCTTCTCCTCGGGATAGTATTCTTAGATCCTTATTCCTTCGAAGTCCAGGAGGTGAAGAGATCGGGGGTCTCCTGAGGGCTCCTTTTGAACCCCCAGGGAGGAAGGGGAGGGGGCAAAAGCCCATCACCAATAGGGTACAGTTTACATGGGGAGAAGGGGCAGGGTCCAGGTAAAGGTGTATGGTTTCAGGGGTTACAACACCACCTCACACGAGAGACGAGTCCAGACTTGTACAACACAGCGTTCCCAGTGCAAAACCCATCAATAACATATCAATAACCTAACCACATTTGTCCAATACAACACTGAGGCCTCCTAAATTTCTATCAATGTCCTGCAAAGCCTCCCATCTCCCACACCTCCTCCCAGTCATGTAGCTCCTCTCCTTCCTTTTCACCCTGTTTGCCATTTGACTTTACACTATACCTGTGTATTCAAGCCACAGGTTCTTGGGTGAAATTTCCTTAGAGCAGGAATAAAAAAATGGTCAGACTGAGTCTGATGGGCTAAATCTCTTGTGCCTTGCCTTGCCACTCTTCTCCCAATGCACTGGAGGACCATAAGGAAAGCAAGATTGACACAAAGGAGATAAAAGGAGACACCTTCTTGAGGGAAATAGGAGCAGAATGGAGGCAGCCCTTTAAATGAGGAAGGGCTGCTCTGTGTGTAGTAAGTCATGCAGTGATGTCTGTGAGGAGGGGGCTTATTTAAGCATCTGATGAGAGAACTCATGTGGAGGCTGTGATTGCATTCTGCAGCTTCCATCTCACAACAACCTCCCTATCATTTGTATGTCTATACTTTCTCATACTGTCCGTATAATATTGTGCTCTTCAGGCTTTATTTGAAAACTTTTTACCAGAGTTCATTGAGAATATGGTCCTTTGTGTTGAGAAATGCTTA
Organism: Dryoscopus gambensis; assembly: GCA_013389985.1. Lineage (NCBI taxonomy): Eukaryota > Metazoa > Chordata > Aves > Passeriformes > Malaconotidae > Dryoscopus > Dryoscopus gambensis. Next base: position 5,708 of record WEIT01020553.1, on the reverse strand, counting down.
ACTTATGAATAAAAACAACAGTTTACTGGTGCTCTTGACATAAGTTGGGAATTGTGTAAAAAAATATAACTCCTTCTAGTGTAGATTGGTAGCATTAAGGTAGTGCTGGTAGTGGCAACTGGTGGTGTTACTCTGTCCACGCCTTTCAGCTTCAAATAACACAAAGTAACATCAGGCTGGCAAAAGACATAATTAATGTAACATAACAAACATTACATCCAAGTAATGGAGATCACAAAAGGTTGACCAACTTTCTTGAGTCCTTTGTTTGGTTTATCTGTTTGTAATTTGGTGGTCTTCATTCCTTACTTGTAATTTCAGGGTAATCTACAGGTCCAAGTTTATCTTTCTTTATGTATGGCCTTTTTACCTCAGGTGGCAGGATGCACTGACTACTACTTAAATATTTTAACTATTTACTTGCTGACCAATAGATGTTTTTTATTGAATTTTCTACATATATGAATATAAAAATAAAATCAGAGAATACAAGCAAATATATCTGAAAGTTTTCATAGCCTCATAATCCCCTACTAACGCAGTGCGTGGGGTCGATGGACCAATGCTGCGTTTTTCCCACGATGTCCCTCGTGGACACGCTTTGGCGGTGCCTCACTAGCACTCACGTGTGCACACAGTCTCACCCTTGCAGGTGGATGCAAGCAGCCACTCACACACACAAAGTCTCTGTGCGTTCCGGAGACAAAGAAGCAGGAGGGATTCTTTGCATGCAATTCCAAGGCGTTTATTGGGTTCGCACCATGGATCGAGAACAAACGCACTCAAAGGGGAACAGAGGCAAAGAACCCCGAACAATCGCGTGTGGATGGTTTTATCCCGAGGGGTCCCAGGGGCAGGCAGAACATCAGTAACCAATAATCTGAGGGCCAGGGGATAGAGGCTAGGTTGAGTGACATAACAGGGGCCAGTGGAAGAAGGGAGGGGAGAGGGGAGAGGACCAGGGGCCAGCGGGATACCGACGAAGGGAGAACTTTCTGGCACGGTGATATGGGGAGAGACCATTTCATAGCAACACGGCGGATATAATGTGGACTTAGCCACTGCAACACCCTACTCTAAGTCAAGTTCTTACAATAGGCATAGTTTAGCTTTAAGAAAACACCACCTGTCTGTGTCCTACAGCTGTGATAAATTAACATTTCAATGCATTAATATTTCAACCTGGGCCATAAAACTGCTCAGGCACTTATTAAAACTAAATGTTGGATTTTTGTATATAAAAATAGTATAAATTTCCTGAGGTGGCAAAAAATAGTAACAACTTATACTTTTTCTTAGTTTTAAGGAAAAGTCCTAATGTCATTTCCTCCCCCGTTCCCCCACCCTAGAATTTCATGGTACATTTCTTTTCTGATTCATATTACATCTTTCTATGATCAAAATTTCTGTATTCAAACAAGGTTTTAAATATATTAAGATATTTTCTGAAAGGAAACAGTCCCATTTCAAAGGAATATAGAAATGAATTCAAATGGGCTCAGACAGTTCAGGTTAGAATGCAATTTACAGCAAATTAAAGGTAATTTTAAAAAGAGCGTGGCCAAAACAAATGACAGTAAAAATGAAAGCATAGAAATATGTGATTTTTTAAAAACATGTAAGCATATCTAAATCGTAATTTCCAAGGTAATAACTATTTTAAATCTTTTTTTGAAAGCAATTATCACAGAACCAATGTTCAAGAGAGATCATTGATAAGTATTCTAAAAGAGATGTCCTGCAGAGGAGTAGTAAAAAAAAAAAACCACAAAAAAAATAGAAAAATAATGTTACTCTTCTTGTTTGGCATTTAGGAGGTATTAAGAACAGGGCCCCATGTATGCACAATATGTCACATTGAATATGATCTTAAAAGACATTTCTCTTTTCTATAGCTGCATTTTTTTTCTCATTTCCTTCCTATTTTAATTTCCACAGGCTTTTATTATCTGTAAATCAGAAATAAAATATGTTTTAAAGAAATTATATATTGATATTCTATTGACTGCCATACTTGCTGAAGAAGAAATACATATAATTTTTTCTACTTTATGGCTAGTGTACAGAGAAACATTAGCTCAAAAAAATAAATATATGTGTGTGGCAGTTTATGATAACTGCACTAGGACTGCTGCAGAGTAACATATCTTGGTAAGCAATGCAATTTGAGGAAAATCTTATCTAGAATGTAAAATTATGGTCTTTTTTTTGTCCCGTATTGGTAAAAATATGGCCAAACTCATGTTCCCAGACATTTGTTTTATATTCCATTTTCAAATTTTTATTTATATATATATAAATACACACACACACACACACATATATACATCTATCTATCTATATATAGATATATGAAGACTGCAGATACATAAATAAGGATTCTCCCTTTTTTCACTAGTGCCTTTCATATGTCACTCAAACTCAGCAAAGACATCACTCTTTTTCCTGGCTTAGCTTTTCTACAAATCCAGGGCAAAGCATGTTGCCCTACTTTGCCTACTGCAAACTCCATAGTGACACTTGCTTTTTCAACAGATTTTTTAAACAAATGCAAAAAATTGGAAATAAAAATAGTGTGGATACAGTGGGACTATTTGGGGCCTGTAAAACAAGTAAAATCAGTTACAAATATTTTGTTTGAATATCACAAAACATGGCTTGTTTAAGAAAATACTTATTTAAATAATCATATAAATGTGGTTTTGCTCAGATGAAATAGAGAGAGAAAACAAGTCTCTCTGGGAAAGACCTCTTTATTCTCTCTATATTAAGGACCAAGAGTGGGAGTGTAAAAGGCTTAAGAAGTGGAAACAGGTATTCAGCTCCAGCATCGTTCTTTTGCTCCGATCTATTTACATAAAAGGGCAATAAAAACTTTTCACTTGGGTTGCTAAAAATATGTAAAATGTCTAATACATGAAACTACATTGTTACCACACAAGGATTTTAAAAAAACACCAGAAACAAACAAAACCAACCAAACCAGGTTAGATATAGACACCTGGTTGATTAGGTTGTTGTCACAGCTAAGTCCAGTAAAACAAAGCTCAGAGAGAACAGGCCTGACAAGCCTCAACGGAGGAGTGACAAACTCAATACAAAGCTTATGGACAGCTGCGAGCAATGATAATATATTACAGCATCCTGGGGTTACTACTTCTAGTACAAAATGGTAGTGAGAAGTTAAGTAAAGAAGTTTTAATTCAAGTTAAATAACGACAGGAAATTTATAAAGGCAAAACATGACTTATGCTTTGGAATTTGGTCTTACATTTCTGCTCTTGTAAAAATTATTTCCCATATTCAAGTTAATCTACAGAAGCACAACTGTTTGTTCTTGACCCCAGTCTAAGTCTCTACAGTCTTCATACAGGTTTTTTCAATCAGACTGTCACATTCTCTGCAGAAAGAAAGTACTCTTAAAATGTAATTGATGTGATAGCAATAGCCCTTCTGTTCAGAGAAGCAACTCTTTTTGGACAGAAAATATATCTGGTTTTGGAAATACATTTGTGTCTTAGAATACTTATCAATGCATTCAAAATATCCTTATAAATACATTTGAAAAACTAGCTAGTATCTAGGGAAAAGAAAAATCTTTCTTATTTCATCTCTTAGGCCAATTCCCACTCTGAGGTAGTAGGTTGGAATGGACCTCCATGCGAAGCATGCACAAAATATTATACTCTCCACTGTAGAGCTTCATGTGACTCATATAATTATTAGTATGTGAAATTCCAATGTAAATGTCAATAGATTCTCCCCTGTAATCAAACTTCCCTATGCTCCAGAAATATGCAATTTTTTCTGCTTATGATATTGCTTTTAAATCCTAATTAATCTAAATTCATTTAAGGGAATTTAGGTATGACTGTCTATATGCTAATTTTTTGTAGTTGCAGGCCATCTGTTTTGATGCAGGAGTTTCCCATCTGTGTTTAATAATTTACAGACAAATGGACTTTCTCTTATCTTTAATCCCTCCCTTCCCTTTGTTTTTTTTAGCTCACAAAATCTGAACTAAAATCAGGTGACTGAGGTACAACTTTACTTGCTTACAGAGTAAACACATAGTTCCTTAACATCACATAAAAAGAAGAATTTACAGAGAAAATTCAATCTTCCTGTTATTTTTCAAACTGTTAAATTATAAATATTCTGTTTGTATTGTGCTATTTGCTGCCAATTTTGTGATCTAGGGTACATGAGCTCCGTAGACTTTTGTATCTTTACGAAGTGTTCTAATGTTAACATTTTCAAAATAATTAAACAGGCATAGCCTAATTTCTTGAAGGGGGAGGTGGGTTTTTTTTTTTGTTTTGGGGTTACCACCAGTAATAATATATCTTTGCGTCTTCACTTCACTAAGATATACAGAGTACATTCATACATTACATGCGTTCCCTCTGTTTTTTTCATTTATATATGTTCCTCTCTTAAATGAGGAGGAAACTTTGGGGTTACAAGGCAACACTGGGAAAGGAAATTCATCTTCAGGTTCATTAAGTCAGTATTAGTTGTGGTGCAGATAATACACAAAGTGCTTTATGCAAACTTAGAGGAAAACATAAAATCTATTTTTATTCAATGGAGCCTAGGTCTTAATTCATTTCACCTTGCTTCTATTTCACCTTGCCATATGACCTCTGGGTGTGCACCCTTCCTGGTTAGATATCCATGGAGCAGAAGAAACCAGAACAAAATTTCACTATCAGATACCTGGTTCTTTCACATAAAAGAAATTCAGGTGTGTGGTTGGGCAGGGATTACTATTGTCATTGCTGTAAATAGGTGCTAGTCCAAAAGATAAAGTAGCAGGCATGCTAAAAAGCAGGAAAAGGCATCCTAAGACACTGTTACCTCATTCTCGAATGGGATCTCTTAACCCTATTGAATTCCTTCCTCCTTCTCTGCCTCCCTCCCACTCTCTTTTTCTCCTTCTCTCTCTGGAGTATAAAGGTACCTCTAGGAAAAGAAACCTAAATAAAGATGCTATCCTAATTAAACACCTAAAGTGAGATGGGAGTAATTTGTGCCTAAAATAGTTCTTTATTTGTTTCCCATTTTCTCTTGGCCTCATTACTTTCAAATGTCCAATTTAAATTGATATACAAGGACCTGAGGGTTATTTTTTATTATCTTATATACTGCCCTTCACAATTGATCCTAGATTTAATTTGAGGCTCCTGGACACTGCTGTCATGCAAATCATTATAACAAGTATGACTCGAGGATTTGGCCAGTTATGAGAAAAACAACACATGAAGCTCAAAATTACAAAATGGTCAGGGGGATCACTCTGGCTATAAGATCTTCTACCTGTATCCATGGAGCAATATGGTTGT
>WEIT01020551.1:73916-88450 GCA_013389985.1 Dryoscopus gambensis | reverse complement strand
GGCCATACAGTAACTTTCATCCTGCTCAGTGAGCACAGGTTGATAAGATGATAGTTCCAGGCTGTGGCCCACTGTATCAGTGACTCCACACTCGCCTTTTTTATTGCCCCCCTCTTTTACAGCCCAGTGCCAAGAACTCCTCTCCCAGTGGACTGTCAGTTGGGATGAAGTGGCAAATAACCATGTACCAAACAAAATACAGATATAAAATCAAAAACAATTGCCAAGAACAAGGTACATGCAGTACCTTGTATTANAGTTGGTGTTTCTGCATGCCATAAGTGGTTGCGTTGTATTATTTCTCACAGCAGTCAAATACCTCAGGTACCTTTAGTTTTCACAAAAGTAACAGGGCAAAGGGGAAAAAAAAAGAAAACTAGAAAGAACAACACAGCTTCTTTACTTTCTTCTATTAGGATATGTATGAGGCATGCATCCAAAAGTTAAAGGAAGCAAATATAGTTCAGGCTGTGAAAATAAAAATAAACAAATACCTCAAGCCCTAAAGAAGCCTGGTATCCCAGACTCATCCCTCTCTGTGACAGCAATTTCGCGTTACTAGTGCTAGCACAACAGTTTATTGCAGACAGAACATTCAGCCTTATGAGCACACACAGTTTCAGAAATTCTTTCATTCAAGAATGGAGGGCACCTCTCCTATGAGAGCAAATGTAACAGGTGAGAGCCCTTCACTCTGGGCAACTGTTCCACTTGTGCAGCACCCTCAGCAGAAGAAGGATGTAAGATGCCAACTGGGTTCTGTGCCTGTCACAGTACCACTGCTTTTGGCAGCTTCCTCTTCGACTCCAATAGAAGTTCCTGCCTCCTTCTTTCACAGCTCAAAGTTTATTGGTAGACTTCATCTTACAGAGTGAATTGCTCATGTATTTTGCTTGCAACTGCAAGTTCTTTGAAGGTTACTTTTGCCAAGTGTCTCAGTTGTGTTAGCTTTTTTGTTTGTTTAAACAAACAAACAAAATTAAAAAAAAAAAAAAAATCGCAGAATGAATGGTTCCTTTTTCCCANCAGTTTCTGATAGTTGCTGAGCTCTCTCAGAAGTTCACAAACAAAATTAAAAAAAAAAAAAAAAATCGCAGAATGAATGGTTCCTTTTTCCCAGGACATTGCAGAATTCCCTCAAATAAACAGGAACTACAGCACTAACTGCTTCAAGTGGCCCAAACGCTTATGTAGAAGCCTGTATAAGCACATGTGTATGTAAAAACAGATCAGTGTTCCGAGATCTCAGTCAAATTCTGAAAGCAGTATGACATGAAACCAAAAGACAATGAAGGACACATTAAATGAGCAAAAAAGGCAAAATAACCATTGTAAATATGTTAGAGACATAGGGTAAGTCCTCACCTTTTCAGTTCTTGTTCTAGTCTTTCAATGTCCTTCTTGCTGGAATTCAGCTGACCTGACTGAATGTTGACCTGAGATTCCTTTACGTGAAGGTCATGTGAAATTTTCTGCTTCGCTTTCTCAAGATTATCACACAATTCCATCAAACTCTGGTTTTCTCTTTTTAGTATCGCAGATTCATTTTTTTCATTTTCAACCTAGTTGGAAGATAGAGGCATTTTTGAAATTATCAAGTCCTCTCTATACTTTGGTGTACTTATTATTATTTTAGTAACACAGAGTTTACATGTTGTTATTTTCTTCCTAACACTTCAAAATTCTGACAGCTCTAAAAATCTCAGATGTACACATTGTTTAAATATTCTTGGGTCTGAACATAATCCACGCTTCCTAAAATTCAACTCAGTGATATTAGCAATTTCTATTTATTGACAAGATACAAGCTCTTCGAAAAATTCTTAAATCCCTAAATACTAATAATCATCATTAGTCCACATTCTTCACTGATCATCTCACTTCCCTTTCCAGCCTATCTTTAGCAGCCAGGAGACCTCGGCCCCCTCCACAGAGTCTGCACAATCTTTACCAATCTTTACCTATCTTCACAGCTTTGAAGATAGAGTCTGGCAGGAAAGATGTCCTTCTCCTCACTGGAGAAACATCCAAGGGGCATCATCTTTGGCACAGTGCTGTTCTTTTGACTGAAAAATAGTATTACCTGCTGCTTCTGAGAGTTTTAAAGCATCCCTTCCTTTTGTTTGGGGAGCACATTTCTTGGAATGGTTAAAACAATTTCCTGGAAACTCATGGGAAGAAACTCAAAGAAAACTGCTAGGCTTAAGATTTTCTAGAAAGGTGTAGCAACCTAAAGGGAATAACAGGCAACCTTTTTTAAATTGTCTCTGAGCTGTAGTCAGATACTACAAAACAAAATTGAACCAAACGGGTCTCTGTTGATCTGAAGCATGGAGGACCCTGACCAAGAGGGTCCCTGGTCCCCTGGTTAGAGGGCTGATGAGGTAGTTAGATGAGGTGTAAAATTATAGCCATAAAAATAAAAAGGAACACCAAATCCTAAACCCCCAGTCTCTACAAGAGAGAAAAAAAAAAAGGAATTACATAAACTAAGTAAAAGATTATGGGTATCTGCAGGCAGGGTGAAATAAGAAGAGGCTGCCGACCGGGCAGCTCCCGTATATAAAACGGGCCCAGCTGTTAACAGGTATAAGAATAAAATGTTTATTTTCATAATCATGAAGAGCTGTAGAAAAACCTCAAAGTACACATAAATACCTAGAACTGGACAATCATGCCAAAGAGATAGGAAGCAGGAATTACATTAACAACCAAAAAGAACTAAACAGAGGGAAGAATATGATGAGTATGAAGTATGAAGATTAACAGTTTATAATTCTGTGCTACCTTTCCGTTCAGTCGGGGAAGAAGCAAAACACTAACCCATCTCCTAAAAACAACAACAACAACAACCACCAGATAATAAACTGTTATAACAGTGTTTGGCATGGAGAATGGCATTTTGGGTTACCTTCTGTTTCTGTTTCTGCAAAGCTGCCTCCAAAGTCTCCAGCTGGTATTGCCTTTGCTGACGCTCCTTTTTAAGCTTATCCACTTGACTTTCCAGCTCGTGGATCTTCTGCAAGACTCTGGGGGAGAGGCCCTCTTTCCATTCCTCCACAGCCCAGCTCATGCTGGCCGGATTCTTGTTTCACACAAAATAGATAGTATTATGCCTGAAACACAAAGACAACTACCATGAGACCTTCCAAGAGGTTAAGCAAGTGTCCCTTTCAAAGAAATTGCATTTTTTAAGCTTAGCAGCGATTAGAGTACAGCATTCCACAAACGTACAAGCTTCCTGATCTAAAAACCAAGCAGCAGAGTAAAAACTTAGGTCCTATTTTGACAGACTTCTAGGCAGTTAAGACCAGATCATAAAATCTCACTCTAATCAATCTCTTGACAACAACAGTTTATACACTTAGAACTGCTTTTGACAGCTCTACCTCAGGTGGCATATCCTTGCGAAAACATAGGGCTCCGGACGAGGCGTCAGCGACGCTTCTTTATTTACTTTTCAAAGCAACGCGGCTGAGCTCGGGGCACCTCAGAGTAACCGAAATTAGAGACCAACGGCAGGCGGAGAGATCCCTCACGGGACAGGGAGGCTGCCTGTCACTGTCACCGTCACCCCCAAACGCTCACTCACTGTTAAGCGCCGACCGGAGCCCGGCGACAGCGACGCGGAGCCCGGGAACCGCTACCGATGCGCCGCGGTNGGCGCCGTGGCCGTTGCCCGCAGCTGGGCGGGGCGGCTCCGGGGAGGTGCCCACAGCTGGGCGGGGCGGGAAAGGGAGGAGGATAGAGAACGGGATGGGGATAAAGCCGCAGATGTGGGGTGTAACGGCAGCGTCAGATCTTTATCCAAACCCACCTTCCCAGCCCCGAAGAGAACCCGAGTTTTGACAAAAGGAACGAAACGTGCTGTCCCGGTCATCACCCATTCACTAGGAAAGATCAGCGGAAGGACCCCGAAGTGCTTTCGTATTCAGTTCTGTTCCCTAGGGTTGGGGTTCGTTTTATCTTTAGTTTTTTTTGAGGCGAAGGGAGGCAATTTACCCCAGTATTATACATTTTCTACCCAGAAATACAAACACACTCAAAAAGCTCCAAAAAGTTTGTAAATATGGACTAACATGGAGCATAGAATGAACATGGCAACAGTGAAGGCTGAAGGATTCTAAAGTTCCTGTGAGATTCCCTGGGTACCCGTGACTGGTTTTTCAAACCCTCTGGTATTCCTCTCCCTAACCCCCCAGCTGCCTCTCTGAGGGAGTTTCGGATTTGAAGCACAGAGTTCCTTTCCATCAGATTCCGTGACTTGTGATTCTATGATCTGATCAAAATTTTACCTGTTTAAATGTCCTGCCTCTCGTAATCGTTCTCAGGATATTTACTCAAGCACTGTTCTTTTAATCATATTTAGGAAATCGAGTTAAACAAATCTGCCCTGAGAAGTTAAACAGCTCACCAGTCAGCTGGTGAGAACTCAGATTATAAATAAATATGGCACAACAAACTCACCAGCACATTTTTTAAACATCTCCAAACTATCTCCTGAACAAAACAAGCTGTTGCAGTGATGGAACTGATCCATCATAAATACTTCTTCACAAATTACAATTAAAAATCCAAACCAACCGAACAGGCTAGAAAATTCTGTGGTGAACATTGTGCAGGCATTCCTGAGGGAACAGCACATAACAGCAGTGGAGCAGGTACTACTTTAGAAGTATGGAAAACCCTCACACAGTACTGCCAAATAATTCATGAAAGCTGAGGGCCAGTCTGAACTGAAGGGGATCATCCTCTGCTTGGTGGACAAGGGGCAAATGTTCTGTAAGAATGAAATACTCATGGTATGCTATTTTCAGTAAGTGTTTCCCATTGGACAGTAACAAATGTTACTTCATCAACTGAAAAAGTTGAAGAGTTTTCATTTTCTACAGATGTTATTACAGTGGGACTACTGTTGGATATGAAATCTGTCTTGGTTTAGAAGACAGGTGACTGCCAGGGGAAATCAGAGCCTCCCTTGGAATAGAGAATGTAAACCCCCCACCTCCGAATTGCTATAATTTTGAAATTATGGAGCTTAAAAGCAAAGATGTAGGGATAGGAATACCAGTTCTTTACTAAGAATAATTACAAACTACAAAGATAGTGGTACAGAGAAAAAAAAAAAAGAACAACAACAAACAAATGATCCCAGAAACTCTGACAGAGTCAGAATATGACCTGACCCCCTTTTGGTTAGGGTGTGGGGAGCAGTCCAAAGTAAATCCTCCTGGAGTGGCAGATGTGGCTCCGTTGGAGTAGAGGTAGTCCTGTAGAAAGGGTCCAGTGGTGACAGGATGGGTCCAGTCTTCCTCGGGGAATCCGGTGGGAAAAACCAGCTGCCCTGATGTCCTGAGTTGCAGATTTTATGCAGGTAGAAAGGCTTCGGCTCCTCCCACTGAGTGGAGCTTTCCCCAAAGGGGTGATGAGATGTTATCGGTCACAAGGAGAGCCTTAAATGGCTCATTCCCAGGTGATATCCCCTTGGAGGAGGATGGGTGGAGGAGGAGATAAGGAAGCACTGCCCCATCTGGTTTTAACAACTGACCCATTAACAGAAGGCACCCGCCCTCCTTCCCCTGGAGTTACAAGAGATGAAAATATCTTTCAACCGGTTTCAACAGATGAAATAGAATAAAATTTTTGGTTACATATTGCAACCCAAGACAAAGCCCTAATATTTAAACTAGTTCATCATGATTCATGCCTCAGGGAAGGCTTCAGTGAAACAGCTTCAACTTCCAAGACTGGTGGCATATTTTTCTGAAGGGGTAAAATGAGTAGAGACAGCCTTCAGGGCTCTTAGAAGGTATGAAAAATGAAAATCAGCTGGTGTGTGCAGAGCTTTTAAGATGCAGTCTGATTAACATCTGGATAACTGAGGCTAAAAAAAGGGAACCTGAACACTGCTGTCAACTTAAATATGAGGAAACGCTTCTTCTGAAGGTGATTTCTGAGAATGGTCAGGTTTGTTCTGGGTTAATGATTTACAAATTAATTCTTTCATATTTGACAACCTTTATGTAACTTTTGCAGGAATTAACTAATTATCCTGAAATATAAAATGACTCATAATGAGTACAGAAACTTGCTTTTTCTTTTGCCACCTCAACCTTATTTTTTACAGTAGCTTCATAAGTATCAATATATTAATTAATAGAAGTAAATATAAGAATGAAAATACTAGTAAATGTAAGATTGAATTATGAGATACAAGAAAAAGATCAAATACTCTGAAAAAATAATAACAACTTATAAAGGATGTTAATAGGAGCTATCAGTTTGCCTAACACTTGTAATCATTTTCATTATTCTCTACTGACTAGAATTCCTAAAGTCTTTCTAAGAGGCTCTCAAAATCCCCTATTGTAGAGTTCCCCATGATTTTGAGCAGAGAAAACTACCTGAAGTCTTGTGAATTGCCTGTTCTCTGTCCTTAAAATTCCATTTGGCTTTTGCCAAATGCTGAAAATCACCATTTATGTTTTCTTATGTTTTATGCATTCCTTACTACAATATCTAGCAAAGGGCCAGAACAGTAAGCAGAATACAAAAGCCACCGGAGGTTAAATTTGTATTGCTACAGCTTCTGTCAGAGCATGTGATGGAACAAAACCAGAAGGGAAAGAAAGGATAAGAATGTAGGATGAGAAAATCTCCCCCTGCTTAGATACTACAAGATGCAGAAATCAGATGGAGCTTTTGCTCCATATTCTTCTTTGCCAGACTCAGAATCCATCAGGAACTGCCAGATTCACATAAATGTACATATAACTACATATACACATCAAAGAGTGCCTGAGGAGCTGGAGCAATCCCATTCACCCAGGGAAAGAGATAAATGGGCCAGGCACTCTGGGTCTGATTCCACCTTCCCACCTTCCGGGTGGAGGCACCGGGGGCAGACACTCTGCCAGGCTGGGTGTGAAAGAGCAGAAAGATGGATCGTTTTCCTTAGCCTCACCCAAACCCCACCCTGTACTAAGTGATGCCTCTTGCCTCTGGAAAACAGAATTCCCCATCTCTGCCAATGCAGGAAGGTAACTGAGAAGACGGCGGCAGTTTAGATGTCAGTACTGCAGCTGCAAGGTTAAGTCTGCACTAATAAAATCCAGCGAGCTACTCTTGTGAAATACAATGTTTGGTTGTTTATACACCCTTAGATTCCCTATTCTACATGGTTTTTCACAGAACACATGCCTTATTTGGTGAACAGAATAAATATTAAAGTGGATGCCATTTGGATGCATAGAGAACCTTATATCTTAGATTTCTTAACTGCCTTTTGCTCTTAAAAAAGTTGAAGTGACCTGCATAATCTTTTTTCACAATTTATTAACAAAATCAGGGACCACAGGATGTCCCTAATTATGACTCTATTCCCAAAGGAGATGGGGATGTTTCTCCAGTGAGTATTACAGTATTTTTAATGTACTAATGGAAACTGTTGCTGAAGTGCTGACACCTGAGCTTGGGGCAACTAGATGAATGTATTAGTGGATAAAATAGCTACAGTTGCTTTATTGTTTGGGATCACATTGGCTAGTGCAGCCTACTAAACACCAGTGGGGAGGTTTCCTAGCACTGACAAGGTGACTGAGGCTTCCTGGCTTGTCAAATGTGACAGAGTGAATCACAAGCAGTGCTGGACAGGGACCCACAGGCGGGGCTCCCGGCAGTTTAAAACATCTCCAGGCAATGTTGCCACACTGCCACCCTCCCTCCTGTCCCCCACCTGCATGCTGCCACTGCTCCTTTGTGACAACTTTGGTGCTGACCTGAACTGCCAGGTAAGGGGTGTTATGTCAAGCAAAGACCTTTCTGGCAGCATCAGCACGTACACATATACACTGGGCTGCAAACTGCTGCATCGTCTGGTCAGAAAAATACCTGTCCCAGCTCAGCAGGTGGAACAGGGATATGCAGGAGAGAGTGAAGAGGGCTGTGGGGACACCAGCTTAAATGAGTCAAAACATCATGTAACAAGACCCTAAGTCCCTGTGCTCTAATTCTTAACACCTGTCACAAATGATAAAAAGAAACCTTTCCACAAGAAACAAATTCTCGTGTTTTATAACCAGTGTGTTCTACAGGGATAAAACTATCTTACAGCTTCTGCTTTCAGTTAAGTCCCTGATTATTTAGGGCAATTACTCTGAATAATTTTCATCACAGGAAAGCATTCCTTTACATGCAATGTAGTATTATTGTGATTTTTTAATAATCGACAAACTTCTGCAGAGGTATTAACCACTGAATTTAAAGCTGCTGAGCAGTCACAAAGATAGACCCACTACAGTAAATAATACTAAATTATTTAGCCATATAAAGGATTGAAAACTAGGGTGCTTGTTAGTTGATACTAGTAAATGTTAGTTTTGAATGTAAATGTTACTTGTTTAACACTTTCTAGTATATTGGAAGGGTGGAGGAAGAAAGCAAACGTATAAAAAGAAATGTTTTTTATGTGTGTGAACATATACTGTCTACCTGAAGAAGAGTTTGCAGCTATAGCAGTAGTTACAGTAGTGAAAATATATTCGTCTGTCTTTCTTGTTCTAAAAATGTTTTTTTCAAACATTGTGAATACAACCATTAGCATAACGCTTAAAGGGCTGATGTACAGTTAAGAAAACAATAAATAATTACAGCAATTACATTATGATCTGACACATCAAGTCCATATTGTCTAGGACTTCAAATTACCAGTTACTAAACTGTAAATAAGATTGGAACACTTTTTTTTTTTATGGTAATTTCCCTCTCTTTATAGTTCTGTTAGAAATGATGATACCAAGCAAATGTTTCACGCTACATATGTTAACATAAAAAAATACATTTGTGACACTATCAGATACTGTTATATCTTATGGGCAATGAGTTATCAGATTTCAGAGGGCATTTGGTAAGATCAGAACGTGTATCCTTTGTGGTCCACTCTTCCCTAATTTTTATGGATCTATAGCTTGCATCTCCTTTGGCCCCCATTTTTGTTAGGACTGTACCCTTAACCACACACAAGTACATCTCCTGTGAGTATCATTCTGTTCTAACTAGAGAGAACAGCAGTTAAGACAGAAGTGTACTACAGGTAAACTAAAAGTCATGTACCTTTTATAGCCATCTTTGACTCCTTCCACCTTTACTGTTTTAAAATGGGGAATATAGAAAATGCCAGCTGGTAAGTTAGATTACCTCTGTTTCTTGTTAGGCCTCTCTAGATTTGTCTTTTTCTTTGGCTTACACTCAATAATTTTCCCCCTCGATCAGCTTTAACTACTTTATTACCTTTTTTTTTTTACCTGCTTTTTAATTTCTCTTTTCCTCAAAGGCCATCTCTCCCAGTGGTGTGTAGCCATGATATCTGCATGATTGTCTTCAGAAGTCTGAGTTTTGCTTCTTTGTTGACCTCTCTATTCTAGGTTCTTGATCATTTATCATGGTTGCTCCTGCTATGTTTAATCTTCAGTTTGAACACGTCATTCCTATGAACTACCCAAATTAAAGTCTTGAGCTCATACTTTCTTTCTCCTTTGTTATGGCCTGGGATGCACACAAGAATGCAAGTTTTGTTGCTTTCTAATCACCAGCCCCAGTTTCATCTTTTTGTCATGGAAGCTGATTTGTGATTCCGTTATTTTTTGAACATCTACATTGTCCAGGAAAGTTATGAATCCATGCCCTTTGGAAATGCCAGTTCTGTCAGTAATTACTTTCATCTCTTTCACAGTATCATATCATTTAAAGAAACTCCAAATTTCTGCTTCATTCACCCGTTAAATAAATTTTACCAACCAAGACTGTGTTTGGCGTGGTTTTTCCTTCTGGCAAAACATACCCTTGACTGACTCTTGACAGATGCGTGTTACCTTCTGAGGTACTTGCATAGTGGCTCTCTGCATTTGCACACATCATTCACAGAAGCTGAGGTTGCACCCACACACTTAAAAATAAGTGAGGCTTCTAAAACAAAAACAATATGAACTTTTCTGAAAAAAACACAAACCTGCAGACAGGTATTTTTTGCTTTGTTGTTTTGGTTTTTTTCCCCAGAAGTGGATAAAGGCAGCTCTGTACACACTTCTGCCTCATGGATTGTGTACACTGGATCTTATCTGGACCTACACGGGACTTGTACTTGAATCCCTATAGACTTACCTCCAGTTTTCTCAAGACACCATTTATCTCTAAGTGGCAACAAAGTATTTTCAACGGGAAGCCCACAGTCAGACACATAAATCCATGCTGAGATGCATGAAGACTATCAGAAGTGGGCAGCCACTAAAGCATCTACAAATCAGTGGAGTATACTGACTTCAAGGCACACTGAAAAACTAAGTTCTGCTAAAAGCTAGTAATTTTTTTTGTTGGTTTTGGTTTGGTTTTTTGGGGTTTTGTTGTTGTTGTTGCTTTTTTGTTTTTTCTTTTTTTTTTTGGTTCTAGAGGCCACCGTTTTCAGAAATTTGAAGACCTAACACCATGCCAAGTGTTATGTTCAAAAATATCCAAATCGGTAATCCATGAAAACTGTAAAAATGTTATTCATTCTGTCATTGGACTACCCTACCTTGGACAGCAGTAACAGTTGCTTAGTAAACTATATTTGTCCTCCCAACCCCCTTTGGAGTACTGGCAACCACAGAATCATAAGTTCATTACTTTACTCAAAGATACTAAAAAGTTTTTTGTTTTACTGCCCTTTCTGGAGAGCTGAAAAGAGACACAGGTATTAAACAAGCCCTCAGGCAGAATACAACTCTAAGCAAACTAGAATATTCAACACAGCATAGTTTATTTGCACAGATAATCAACCAAGACTTTTTCTGGACTACAAAACTGGGTGCTGGCTTACTTGTGATAAGCCATAGAGTACTATAACATGTTAGCTCATGCTTGGTGGCAACAGGTTTGTTTTCCAACGTTGTGTAATCCAAATTCCTTTTCTAAGAGATGATTTTGAAAAGCACTATTAAATGGAATAATTAATGAGAGCACTGAATACTAGAGAAGTAAATTTTTTTTTTTTGGTGGTAAGCTTCAAACATTAAAAGTATCAATATGATTTTGGGAATGGGAATTTCTGTTAGTGCACTAAGTTTCTGCTTACATTACAATCTGGTCAGTGTACCCAGCTGTAGCACATGACAGAGATTTTAGGAACACAGTTAGGGTCACTTTTACAATACAAATCGGGAATGTGTTGCAACTGCATTCTTTGATTTGATTGTAATGTAGATGGCTGTAAAGCTAATTAAACATCATCTACTCTTCACAGGAGAAACCACCAGCTGTTGCTTAAGCACAGTTTAAAGACAGTTTTGTATGAAACAGGTTATGACATGGTGTCACCAGCCAACAAGGACTGGGATTTTTCCATGTTATAACAAGATTCTTTAACATACTCAAAATATGTTTAATACAAGTTTTGCTAGCAAGGTGCTAAGACACTTCAAAATTCATGGCACAGTTTCAATAATAAACGTCTCCTATATTTTGACATAGATAAAGTCAGTTTTCCTCTGCTGATAGTTAACTAGTTAAATGGATAGTTAACCATTTGGTCAAGCTGAATGGTGTTGGGCTTTATTTTCATGAGGGTTTGAGACAACATTCAGGCCTACCAAATCCAAAATTTGGGTAAAAAGATTAAATATTATCTCTCTCCTATACATTGCTTTCATCTGGAAATCAAAAAGCACCTTCTTAAGATCACTATCATTATCTCAATTTTCAGACAAGAAAACAGACACAGGGATGTGCTGCTACACGCCCAACATCAGCCCAAAGACTGGTAGCTAAGGTAACTGAGGTACAGTCCCATGTTATTTCCCATTTGTTTGGATGTTCCTATTTGTATGTTATTTAGATGTTTCTATTTTGTAGAGCACTTAATACAATAATCCTGGTGATACTGTAGAAGGATTCAGTATAAAAATTAAGTTATACCAGAGCAGAGGAAATATTTTTGAGATAGAGTCCATAAATCATTACAGCAAGTCAATAAAATCTCTAAATATAAGTTAGAGGTGTCGTGGTTTTGGATAAAAAATATTGCTTTAAAATTCCCTAGCAGCATAGAAAGACAGTACATAATCCTGCCCACATGTGACTGATACAAGATTAACTGTCAAGGTTTTCTGGGCAAATTTGAACCAGCACAGGCACTTGGAACCAAATCAATAATTTGTATCATTTTTGCCTCCAATTCTTAAAACAGTTTGAGTAACACCTATGCTGGTTTTAGTCTTTTATTAAATCGCTCCCCAACTAGCAGATAAGAACAGTTAGTTTTAATCCCAAATTCGTATACTCCAGCCTGCTCTTGAGGAACAAAGATGTATGTAAAGATTCCAGGTCTTAATGGTCCTAGAAAACTGTAGTAGCACCAACACAGCAGATTTGCTTATGGAAACCTCTTTGCAGAAGCTGGTTATAATGTCTGGGAAGCCTGGTTTTTTAAAGCACCTACTGCTACAATTTCTGAGAGCCTAATACAGATATTAATCACTGCATTAATTAATCTCATGAAAAGTAATGATCATCACCATTCCTAGTTTTGGGGGCTTCTCTTGGGTAAATTTGCGATGCATTTTATTTTGCAGTTTGTTAAGCCGACCTTGCTCTTGCGGACAAGCAGTATGATTTATTTATTCTAGTTAATTTTGTTTCTTCTAGGGGACCCAATCCTGCGGGTAACCAATACGTCAAATCTCCCCCCCAACTCTTCCATCCTTCAGCGTGTCAGTGATTCTTGCAACATTGTTTCCTTTGCAGTTAAGGTCTCTAATACGTTTACTTCAATACTTCAATAAGTAAGTTTACTTGGTGCAATAGGCAAATAAATAAGTTTACTCAGAGAGACCTGAGAAAGTGAAAGTGACCAGCTGCAAACCAGGAATCTGACTAAAAGGCTTTGGGGAGCCAGCGCACCACCTTAAAGCACAAATGCAAAAGTCAGTACTTACTGTGCTAAAAACAGCATCCTTACACCTGGCCCAGCATGGCGAGAACAGGACAGCAACTAAACAAGTTGAATTCTAGTTTTGATGTGTACTACCCTCTTTTGCAACTTTCTACTCAGTAAGGAAATCCCTTTTCTGTATCAGTTCAGAGCGCAGTGGCTCCATGATCCATCTTATCATCTCATTCGGACACCTGATGTTTCTTCCAGATTGTTACTCTAAGCTCTCATATCCCTATGTGGTCAAGAACAATTCAAGTTTAAATCTTAAATGGTGTCACTTCTTAGTGCCTCAGTGTAGCCATATGTAAAATGGGGATAATTACTTACTTCATTAAGGTGTGGTGCTTGTAAAATGTTTGAGAGTCTCAGATGAAAAGGAGTGCTTGCAAAACGTAATTATATTATTATGCCAGAGGTAAGGCATAGGCTTGTGATTCCATGTACAGTGTTTAAATACAATTACTTATCTACCGAAATCAAGAATCTGTGCTATTTCTCCCTCTCTCAGTTCCTGATCCTCTTACCATTAATAATCTGAGTAATCCTGACTCCAGTGAACCTGCTCACTCCTTCAGTGAGGTGTAGAAGAAATAAACAGTAACAGCAACTCCAAAATAGCATCAATTCTCATTTATCACTATTTTTAATAATTTTCTCTGCTTGCAAGAGTTCTTAAGTTCCTCAAGTCGTCACAGTTGTTTTAAAGGGATACCCACCTCTGACATTTCTGTAGATGCCCACTGGTACCAGAGGTATTTGTACACACTTTCTAGAATGTGGATTATTTTTGGAATGTGGATAATTTTAACTAAGTGTAGTTTTTCAAGCAAAAATTATTTTGCAAATTGCCCATTAGCTATGATGCACAAGAGAATCTACACATAATTTCTAATATCCACATTGCTCTTAAGCCTACTTGATTTGGTGTGGTATGTTCAACACCTGTTGGTAGCCTCAACCTTCCTGATGATATTCCTACAGCGTGATGTGTTCCCCGCTCCTTTTCTCATTTACAGCAGGCATCAGATGGGCTTTCCTACATCTGCCAAGTCCTGGGCATTTCGTGTAATTACAAACCTCCGCGTTTTGGGCCAACTTCAGTTTTTCTCCTGCTTGCTTTTCAGCAAGGCACAGGCATGACGGCGGCATCATGAGTGTTTTTTCATCTCGGGTGTTTTACCCTCTGTGCAGCTGGAAGAGCAGGGATAACCACCCTTCGAGAACTGAGGGTCCTATAGTAAGCAGGAGACCGAAAGGACTGAGACGGGAAGAGCAGAAGCAAACACAGGAAGGAACGGAGAGAAACGATGCCGTCGCGCAAGGCTGCAGGAGACTGACAGGGAGTTAAGGACAGAAAAGTGGCCACAGAGAAGCAGGGCGGCACCGCGCCTTCGTACGGCAGGGCTGGAAGGAGGACCTCAGGAGCTTCCAGGCCCACGCGTGCAGAGCCTGTCTCGGCTCCCCGCCTGCTCCTTCCCAAAGTCTGTCTGGGGGCGCTCCCCCGGTGCTCCCGGGCGGGCGGCGCCGACACGTGCGCGGAGCCCCACGGCGGGAGGGGCGGGAAGGGGCA
>WEIT01020551.1:46418-73482 GCA_013389985.1 Dryoscopus gambensis | reverse complement strand
GCCGCGCTGCCCAGCAGGTAAGGAGCCGCCGCCGCCGCCGAGCTGGCTCGAGTTCGGGCGCGTCCCCGCGCAGACTTTGAAACAGCCCGAGCGCTGCCTCGCGCTCGGACTGTGCGGTCGGCAGCGTTTGCGTGGGGCTGGCTGTGCGCGGCAGCGGGCTCACACAGCTCCGCCGGCTGTGCACCGCTGTCTGTGAACCACCAAAACAGCCATGCTTGGGTTACAAATGCCAGTCGGTGACCTGCGATAAGCGAGCCTCGGACGGTCCGTCCAGCCCGTGAATTTAATCTGTTAGGACACCCAGATAACATGGGATTTGTCTAGAAAAGAGGTATTTGTAAATAGCGAGGAACGGGCAGGGCTCCGTGCTGGGCTGCTCCTATTTACATCGCGGCATGCCCGTGTTTGCCTTCCCCCTCGCCCGGGGCTTTACCTTGCTCTTTGTTAGTTACAGTCAAGCCTAAACTGGCCGTCTTCAGCAAGTCTGTAACTCCGCCGAGTGCTACAGTAAAGATCGCGGCGAGGCAGGCAACAGTGACATCTGCTCTCGTTTCTGATGTGGCAAAGTCGATGAACTGTTAAGATCTCAAACCAGCTCACTTTATTGGGGTGTATTTGGGACAAACATTACATAATGTATGTGTGGTATGTGGATATAATATGTGCTGGAGCTTTCCTATCGAGAACGTTTTATCTCTCTGATGTGCATAAAATAATCATACGCTTCCATTATAAGCAACTCTTCGGATTTTTGTAACTTTAACAAGGTGGGAACAGTGACCTGTAAAAGGCTCAGACTCATTATGTTGTTGCCCAGGAAGTTTTCTGGGATTTTTGGCATGTAGCCTGAAACCATAGAAGAAATGCTTTTACAAGAAGCCAGTTCTTTTTTCTTTAAACTCTATGCAGATAGTTGCTACAGGGTTTGAGTATTCCAAAAGCACAGTTACATGCTGCAGTTCTTCAGAGTTTGGAAAAATATACATATAAAATGGCTCCCCCCAAATCACAAGTCACCACTTGCCAGCTTCCATATTGTGAGAGGAGATAGGTCTTTTTGGGGAGAGATGTGAGGAGAGGCAGCCCCAGTAGGGACTGCTCTCTGGTTATCCAGCTGAGAATATTCCATCAAATATGATTGACAAAATACGGATTAAACAGCTCTTGGCCTCTGGGGGTTTTGTAGCTGACATCGCTTGTAATGTGGTGTAAAATAGAGCGTGTGTTGATATTAGAGTAATGCAAATAAACTTTAGGACCTGTTCTGTTATTGGCAGTACTTGAACTCTTTCTGGTGTCTTTAGAAGGCTGTGCCAGAGTTGCTTACAGAGGGCACTTGTGTGTATCTCATGGGTCATGATGCAAAACTTGGGAGCTTTGCAAACTTATGGGTTGAGGCACAGTCCATCAGCTGTGCTAGGGACTACCTGATGGTAGTCCCTAAAATCTGTGGCAGAGTTTGTAGGCCATCAGTTCTGCCAGTGTGTTTGTGTGCGAGAAGCTGTAAAGCATGACTGTCTTGATGCATCCTCGGGGAATCTAGTGGTGCAGACCAAGGCCGGAGTGAGGGCTGCTGGGCTGATCTCTGTACTGAGCAAACTGAGCTTTTCTACGTACATTATACTTACAGTTTTGCACGTGCCTTTTAAATGTTTCTGTAATAGTAGCAGAAGTAGCTTTGGTGCAGCGTTGTTCATGAGGGTTAATTAGCAACCAGTGTTAGTACTAATGACTGACTTTTCTCCTGGTCATTCTCGTCCAGCAGAAGCCCATGAGTCAGTTATTGTAACTTAGGTATGGAATGGCTTTCTATGAAATGCATCTACTCTTGTGCACTTAGCAAATTGTTTTGGCCACCAGCGGCTCCTCCAATCATGGAGAAAGTCTTTTATATATATACACACAAATAGAGTTGTGTGCATAGTTCTGGTAACTCTATGGCTTCCTTTTTCTATGTTTGTTTGGTCCTGCTGAGCCAATCTGCTGCTCTTCGTTCTGTTTCTCTTCATATGCAGTGAGGCTGTGTTTGATTAATTGTTGCTTAAGTAGCTCATTTTAATATGGATTTACATTTAGCATAGGTATATGCAGTATGAAAAGTGTACTTGAACTCCATCTCCTCAGCTGGAAGCGAATCCTCTGTTGCAAGGGTTTGTCAGCTACTGAATCAACTGCTGGTAGTATACAACAGGTACAAAGTTTTCAGCAGGCAGTGCTGCTCACTAGCATATAGGTCCTAGTCCTGCAGAGACCCACCCATGTGCTTCAATTCACATTCATGAATAGTGCCTTTGAAACCATGGGATTTCTTTTATATATATAATAATAAACATGTATACATGTCCTTGCAGGAGCCAGGCTATAATACTTAGTATGCAGTATATTTGTGCATGTGTATCCAGCTCAATTGTAAGAAGATTTCAATAAAGGCTTAATTTTTATGCTGAGCAAATGCCATAAAAGTAGTTTTTATGTCTAAGTGCACTGTGAGGTACAGCATGACTTGGCCTATTATGCTTTGTGGAGTTGCATTGGAACAGATCCTGATCTCTGAAAATAAGCCATGACCATGTAGATTTTCCTCCTGTGAGGAGGGAATATGGCACAAGATTGTGCACAAGATTCTCTGAAGTTTTAGGTGAAAAAGTCAGGTTCCTTTTTTAAAATCTATTGGTTTCCTATTCAGAGACTTCATGAAAGCTGCTGCCTCCACCTATGGAATTATTCAAAAATATATATTAAAAAGTAATAATTAAAGAGTAGTTCCTAAAGGAATGAAGCTGAAGTCCATGCTTGTGGTAAAAGAATGATTTTGGTTTAATTGTCTAACCCCTGTCCTCCTGCGTCTGGTGCAGGGGACCTTAAAACTCAGTGGGCACATGTAGCTTCCTTGGGTAGTGCTGGATTCAGTCCACGTCCAGAGCAAGTGTAGCCTGTCCCACGGGGGGCCCATGTTCTGCTTAAAGTCTTTTGGTTTGCTGTGCACGTGGAGCTGAAGAGGTGAGCTGTGAGGAGACCTGTCACACCCTCTGACAGCACAGGGCTCCTCACCAGTGTGGAGATAGCCCCAGGAGCCAGAACTGCAGTCCGTGACTCTTCCCCTTTCCCCTGGGCTGTTGGCAGGAATGAGGAGAAATCAGGAATGTGAAAGGATTTAAGGACACAAAATTATGGTACAGCACAAAATATGTAAGAGGAAATGTATATTTGTTCTAAAATATATTTCCCACCTTATCATGGCTGTCCTAATAAGCAGTTGTACATGTTATTGTCAGCTATATGTGATAGCTAACATGAAGGTTTTCTGACCAAAGGACTTTTCTGGAGGATGTTGGGTATATGGCATAATGGATGCATGCTGGAAGAAGAGAACAGTGACCCCTCTGATGTCCTGTAGCATTGTGACAGTCCTATTTTCTGCTCATGTAAAGAGTTTAGGTACCAAGCTTTGCTCCACACCAAGCACGTCTTCTGGAAACTGCAACTCTCCTTTCTAATTCTCAGTCAGTCTACCTGTCCTTATGACTAAGAATACTTTTTTGTTTTGTCAGTAACAATGTAAACCTAAAATTACATTATGTGATGTATAAACACCTCTGAAAAGAGGGTGGTGAACATGTATGTTGGTGATCTAATAAACTAGATGAATGATGGTGTGCCAAAACTTGCTAATGATGCAAAAGTATTTGGATTAGGCAAGACTGAGGAAGACTGAGAAATTGTAAAGGGAATCCAAGAAAGCTGGGTGAAAGGGAAGCATAGCAGATGATGCTGATAAATTCAAGAATATGCATGTTAGACGGAATAATCAAATTACTTGTTCATGTTACTGGGTTGTAAATTAACTATATTTATTAGGGTGGAGAGGAAGATTTCAACAATGTTTTATTTGAACTTGTGCGCCTTCTTAATGCTTAGTGTTGGGCAGAAGAAAAATGCCACAGTTGTTTTGCAATATTGTGTTAATGACACAAAGGATGTTATTAAACTGATGCTCAGATTGACCTGGAATAATCAATTTTTGGTCTCCTATCAAAGGAGAGTGATTGAAAAATATTCATATGAAGTTGAACTGAAAATATTAACGTAGCACTGTTTCAGGGGGGTCAGTTAGAGGAGGTAGGATGTGTATGTGCAAAATAGTGCTTGACCATTACCTTTTGATACAATGACTGGTTATAGGGAGTAGTTTGAAAGACTGTGTATAATACTCCTAAATCAACATTTCCAGTGTATACCACCAAAGGAGATCATACAAACCAAAAGCCTGGTAGGATGAACAAGATAAGTGAACCGTTCTAGGGATGGGAGGAAGAGTCACAGCTACACACCTGAAGGAATGTCAACTGTACTGCTCTAGGGCATAAATCAGCCCTATCTGAGAGGGGTTGAGAAATTTCTCTTAGGACAGATCATGCTATATGCCTGTTGTGATATTTTGTATGTTTTCTTACAGGATAAGCTGCTGTTAGAAGCAGGATATTGCACTGATGATTAGACACTATAGCAATTTAGTTTCTGTATTGTACTGTGAATGATGCTGATTTTGATTACATATTCATGCAGGTGGAATTGAAAGATTAATTTCTTCATATATATTCAGTTTTTGTGGAAAGTATGCCTTGGACTTTAAGTCTTTAACACATTAAAGTTTTAATACATTGAGACATGCTCTGCTGTGGCCTGGGCTGGCATAGAGAAGAACAGAAGTGATGGTTAGGCTTCATTTAAAAGGCAGATAGCACTGGTGTCTGTTATTAATCAATTTGGTTATGATTTCTAGTATGTTTTCTGATGGACAAAGGATATTTTTAAAATTTGGGTAGTTAATATAAATAGTTTTGATTTCTGTGACAGAATGATAGTTCTGTGTCTGGCTGTGAGTAGCAAAAGGACTGGTTTATGGATATAACTACATCTTTTGCAACTTAGTGGGTCTTTCACAGAAAATGTTGCCAAAAAAATAGTAGACCAACACCATGGAATTCTTGCATATCTATAGGCTGGGGGAAAGATTGATTTAGTAGCAGGAATCGTGATTGATCTAACAATCAACACCTGATGTTAACAGATTAGTGTATGTAGTGTGTAACATAGTTAAGAGTTGTCTGTAGAAGTTTCCGAAAACTATGCTATAGCTTAAAGAATAAAAAGCCAGGACTTGTGCAACTTTTAGGTGGTCTAACCAGCCAGAATGAGCTGTCTTACAGACTGCCTGGCAGCTATCTGCAAAATAAAATGTGGACTGACTGACTTCCCTGTTGAAAAGTCTGAAGCTGCTGTGAAGGCAGCCTTGCACTGCTTTTTGAACTTAGAAAATAAAGTTTATGGGAAGGCTGTCCTTTGTAAAGGTGCATCAAAGTGATGTCCTCTCTTGGGACATTCTTTGACCATTGGGCTGGATTCAAAGCATATCTCTCCGAAGGACAAAGGGTGGGGCCTTAGCCCAGGAGAAGTTGGCAGTGCAGGAGAAACAGGAGGTTACCAGTGGTTGTTTTAACTTGTGTTTGTGAAATTCTTTCTTGTTTTTACAACTGAGAAAATAGTTTGCATTCCTAAGGTTTTTGAGATTAGCTCTTATCATGAAACTCCCTCTTTTGAGAGGAGGCATTCACCACCTTGTAGATAAAATGCCTTTAGGTTTTTATTGGTGATGATAATTAAGCCAGGTTTTTGGACAAGCCTGGGCAAAATAAGGGGACTTTGCCAATCAGAGATTCTACAGATAGAAGCCAGATCCTATTTTTGATGGCTATCGCTGATGCCATCTTGATTTTGACCTCTTCACACAGGACTTTCATTTGTCCTTTCAGTGCAAAATGTATCCTGTTGGTAGTGGAAACCCTGCATTTTCTGGGTATGTGATATGCAGTGCTTATCTCAGGTGCTTTGAAAGGGAGACAGTGTGTAAAGGAATTTCTACACAAAACATTGTGCCTGTTGTTTACCAGGACAGAGGGAGAGGAGATGGAAAAGTAATGTATTCAGTGGCTTAATTTGCCCTGTGCTGAGGTGGAGTGAAACTTTGGATACCTTCAGAAGGGAGCAGGCCTTGAAAGTCTTACTTCAAATATAGAAAAGAGGGATTTCAGAGGAAATCTGACTTGTCCCTTAAGAGCTTTGCGAAATGCTCGATGTGAATAGACCTGCCTCAGAAAGAAAAACCCTGATGAGCTTTGGTGGTGGTGGGAATTTATTTCAAAGGTCCTGGAAATCAGGCATCTGAAATGATAAGAATTTTTCTTTTCTTTTTCCTGTTTTTCCTAGTTTGGCATATTTTAAGGGGTGTTGAGTGGAATTGATGTCTGTTTACATTCTTCATAGTGTTGTGAAGATTCAGCCTGTTTAGGAAGATGCTTTGGTCAGCTTACCAGATCAAGAAATCGGCTGCTAATTGAAGGAGATGGCTGATGCAGTCTGCTGCTGGTAGACAGAAATATTGACAGAGCTTCAGGGCTCTGGCAGTTTCAGAATAGAGGGTGGACAGGGCAAGTTTCTGCTTGTGAATAAAACAACTCACGCAGACATATTTGAGTAAAGGTCTTATGATTCCTTCCACATTTGCCAAGACTGCTGTGTGAATCTGTGACAGCAGAGGAAGCTAAATCACAGTGTTGATGTGCTGCTGACCCCCACTTTGGTGTGGTTCTTCTGGAGAGCAGAGAAAGGCAATGACAGTTTTTTTTCCAAGTTCTCTTCCATGTATCCATGTTGCCCTTCTTAGACTGGTGCCCCAAAATGCATCTCTGTGTTGGAAATCTTGTTTGTAAAACAGAACTGAAATATTGCAGGAGAGCATTATTGAGGTGGGTTAACATTTAGCATCCAAATGGTAAGTTTGTTGGCTGCTAGCAATTTCACTTCCATTTTTTAATTATCTTTCTTTCTGACAAGGGGGAAATAAAAGCTGCTGTTTAAAGATGAACGTTATTTTTAATTTTTTGCATAGTTTAGGGCTTTTGCTATGCAGTTTGATGTTGGATGCTGCTTAACATTATGTACAGAGAAGTGTTTAAATACATACAATTCTGTATATGGGGACATACATTTCAATTCATAAGTAATGTTTTTTAATTCCTTTGTGTATTGTAGAATGTGCTGGGAAGTTTACAAATAGGAAAAGACAAAATACGTGTCTTGAATTACAGTCTGAGGAATAGGAGAAGAAATGGTTTGGTGCAATGGGCAAATGGTGTGTTGGGGAGTGCTGTCATGTATTATAAGGATTTTGGTTTCTTTGGTCATAGCCTGCCCTCTAAAGCTGGTTCACCTCTTCAAAGTTTTTCTGGTTTCTGCATTTGATTGGTAAATTGCCATGTGTATTTGAATATGCAAATTCAGAAATGCAGATTTATGGTTCAGTAATTGAGACAGTTGTTTTGGAAGAAAAATACTGATACCTCAGGACCTGCCTGACTTTGTGAAGCGATGAGCATTTCTCTGGAGCTGGAATGAAAAGAAGCACCTGTAAGAAGAATGCAGTAGGTTGGGGTGTGAGATCATCTCTGCTTGCTGTGTGTTAGTTTTGCTCTGGCTGCTCTTGTTCCTCGCTGCTGGTGTAGTAACCTAAAACTGTTGGTCACAGAATGGCTCTGAGTTCTTGTAGTGTACATTTGCATATAACTTTTCACTGCTGAAAGGGTAAATTCTTGTTAGTGTGGATAGGCTGAGCTTTCAAAACCTTGCCTAACGATGGCTCAGTTGTCTCTTTTGATGTACAAATGGGTTTATCCGGAGAGACTGATGTAATCTTACAGTTTTTCCTTGAACCTGACTTAGGTATGAAGACTGCCACCCATGCACTAATTAATCTGTCAAAACATCTGACATAGGGTGGGTTCACATTGGAGACAATTAGTCATTTTGTCTATTAGTCAATAATGTCAGCTTTGGTTGATGTTATATAAGGTTTCTTACCTACTTTTTTATTTTCAGCTTGCGTTACAGTAGAAGTTTGTTAACATGTGGCTTAACTTTCATGTTAGCTTTGTATGGTCAGTGTCCTTGACAAATACCACAGTTCTCTTCATGCAGCTGTGAAATTCTGCATTTCCTACCCCCTGTGCATTCAGCAATGCACTGAAATGGTCATGACTGGCTGGACTAGGAGCTGGTGATGATACAGCAAGTCGTCTGCATGTAAATCTGTTCAATAAAAGGGGCATTCAGCTAACTTCAGGTAACATTGTCCACTGTTAAATGCCGCTTAATTTTGCTTTCTCTGCTCTCTTTAATAGTGTGGATTTATAAAGTAATTTATTTTTTTACTTGGGATGGAATCAGAGCAAGTGCATTTGTCAGTCTCTTCATGTTGTGTGTTGCAATCCAAGAGCAGCAGAGGATAGGACAATGAGAGGGAAGGATATCCTCCATTATTCCGGTATTTTCTTAAGATGAAGAAAACAGGTTTGTGCATGTTTATCTCAAGAAGGCTTTTTGCCACAACCTGAGCGTTCTGTGGCCATGGTTTTGAAAGCAGAACATGTTAGTTTTGTTGAGTGCCTTTTGCAAAGGTTAAGATATGTGAATGAAAATAAAATAACATTTAGAACTTCCACGTTGAAAAAGACCCATTGGTAATACCATTAATAAAATAATTTTATAAGTTCAACTCACAGTCTGGATTGTTTATTAGGAAAATTTCCCAAAAATAAGCTCTATGATTTATAGTATTAATTTCTTAGGAATAGCTCTGTTGTGGGAACTGTGTTAAAGTAAGGCTCAACAATCCACTGAAGCATTCACTGAAGAGTCAAAGTCTTTGTCAGAAAAATGGAGGAGGTTCTGGTTTTGTGATCCAGGAGATCCCTTTCTTCGTAGTGGTTTGAAATAATAAAGTATTTTTAAATTTAAAAGCCTGTGATATTAGCTCCAGTAATTGTTATTTTCCACAGTTCTTTTAGGGATAAAGATGAATTGGGTTACTAAACTTGGGGAAAAAAAATCAATCTTTCTTTGGTTGTTTTGTGTGGGTTTTTGGTTTTTTTTGCTTAAGCATTTGAACCCATTTTTTAGCAAAGGATCTGGTAAAATGGTAGTATAAAACCAATCCAGAAATCTTTAAATAAGTACTTACTTTTGGCAGTGCAGTGTTTTGGGGCCTTTGTGAACAAAGTCACCTCCTTTGCAGTATTTCATACCTTCAAACCTGTACTTTGATATACACTTCATTTGCTTTATCCCTGAGGCGTTTGACAGGCCATGCATTCACCTGCCCATGTGTATTCCTGCCCCACCTTTGGCTCTCTTTAGGTGTCATACCCAGGAATGTTTCATGTTGGCCACGCTGAGTGCTTTGTACACCACGTTCCACTGGACATCATTCAACCTGCTCTCTGCAACATGCTCCAAGCAAGGCCCTAAATGCTTGTCACAGTGAACCAGTGTGGATAGGAGCTGTTTGGGTGATGACTTAAATGTAGATTTCCTTCACTGTTATCTCAGTGAAGTTATTTTACTGGTATGTGTAGTGATTTTTGTGTAGAGCGGTCAAACCGAAAAGAATTTAATCAGGGTAACAAATTGTTAGGGCTAGGTATCAAGTGCTAACTGCGCAGGAAGGGACTCTGCACCAAACAGTGCAGAATCTCTTCTGGATGATGTTGTCAGTGATGGGCATTGTGATTCCTCTACCTGTTAGGAAAAGAGATTGAGGAGAGCTTGAAATGTTTGTGGGGTTTTTTTTTGTTTGTTTTGTTTGTTTTAAAACATAATATGTATCTCATCCCCATAATGATAAAGAAATATAGGAAAGATAAATGAAGTTTATAAAATAACAAAGGTATTTGGCTTTTAAGAGTAGTTCTGTCATCGGATGAAGACCATTGATCTGTACTCTCCCAGCTGTGATGTTCTTTTTTATAGGCTGTGTATAATTGTGTTGCCAGCTGCCTATAACCACAACCATTGTGGCACTGTGCACTGGATAAGTGATGTCTAGACATGACCATGAGCTTTACTGCGTCGGGGGCACCAGATGTGCCGGGTCTGGAGATGTGGCGCTAGGAGCCACAATAATGACACATGGACAGGAGAGATGTCAGAAGGGTAAGAAGAAGCAGTAGAAGAAGCAGAAGCAGCTTTATTTTTACTTTACAGTATTTATACATTTCTTATAACTGCAGATAATTGGAAGCTGAGGTTAACACTTTCTCCATCACATTGGATGGACCAAGAGTCCATCAACTTTATTTATCATAGAAATGGAATGTACAACACAAGAAGGCAACTAGATAAATAACAGGTGTTATTTATACAAAGTGTGAGAATCTCTGATTCTCTGACTCCTAGATATGTAAACAATTAGAAGGCTGAGAGAACAGTGCAACACTTTACCTCTGCAATTTATATCTCTCAGAAGTTAGAAATGACAGACAATGAAAAGTTCACTTTGTTTTTAGGACACTTTGAAATACTGGAATCAATTATGGTATTTCATTGTAGTATTTGTCTGTATATGCCTTTAAAGACTATGTGTCAAATCTTCCATATTTTCAGTGATTTCTATGCTTTCATATCTTCTTGACTTAATTCCTTAAGTGGCAATGAGTGGTGGTTCTGAAGATCTGGTGGAACTGTGAGCAGAAGACATTATCAAGTGTATGGAAGCAGTTTGTGTACTCAGTTTGTTCAAACATAGATGCCTTAGCTTATGAACAGTGAGAACTCACAAGGACAAGCTGCAAGGTCAGAGGAAATTAAAAACAAAAGAATGCCTGATTGCCATGTCTGCTGAGACTGAGCACTGATTACACTATCCTTGTCCTGCCAGGATCATGATGATAACAACCGTGTCTTAGGTCCTTTGACCAGAATCATAGAATATCCTGACTTGGAAGGGACCCACAAGGATCATGGAGTGCAACTCCTGTCCCTGCACAGGGTGAGCCCCAAAATTGCACCATGTGTTGAGAATGACGTTCAAACACTTCTTAAATTCTGTCAGTCTCAGTGGATTACAAGGCAGAGGTAACTGAGACTTTTTTGGGTTAAGTTCAGCCCTCTTTTGGTGGAGGAGCAGTGTGATTAGACAAAAGGGGCTCAGAGCCTCGTGCAGAAGAGGCAGTGCAATATACGTGGACTCTAAGATACAGAAGGTTAAGTGTTGCACCTGGGTACATCCTGGCATTCGAAGACACCTCACATCATACATTATGTGCCAGGAGAGCGGAAAATTACAACTCAGTTATTCAAGACTGTAGTAAATCTGGTTAATACCTCATACCTCTGTTACATCTGTCAGTGTGGTATCGTAATTATTTACCTTGGCACTGTAAGCTCCAGGCAGGAAGTCCAGTTGGTGAGCACTGCATCCTGAAGCCCCTGGCATGTGCTTGCCAGCCACGCTGCCACCAGCACAACTGGCAGCCCAGGGTGTTCATGTGAGCAGAGGCTTGCGGGAGCAGGACGCCAGCCTGCAACAGGAAATCACACTTCCAAAGGTGAGTGTGGGAAAGGGGTCAGTAACTCTTGACAGCTTGTACCAAGGTAAATTCTGTTGGAGGAGTATTACGTGCCAAGTCAGGTGCTGTGATTTTATTTTGAAACAAAAGGCTGTAGCAGTAAGTCTGGTGTGCTTACCCCAAGCTCCTTTAGCACACTTTTTTGCTTCGTCTGGGAATAAGTAAACACCTAAAATAATCTCTGGTTTTGTCATCTCTTTGGTAGCATGCTTGCTTCCTGTATTATGAAAGTTATCATTAGATTAGCTGTGTTTAAGCTTCCTGTCTCACCAGGGTATTTTCCATTATTTTTACAATCTCTTTCAGAAGGTACCAGTATCATGTTTCTGTAATAAAGGTTTCACTTAAATTATGTGTTAGGTTTTTTTTTTTCCCTCTTATGTTTTTAAATTTTTTCTCTGTCCACTTTCCTTACTTTGTATGAAATATCTTTTCAACTCTGACACTTTCCCAGTTGTGTTTTTTTGTTTTTTTGTTTTTTTTTTAAATTTAAGGGCAGATGTTATTGTAATAACATGCAAGCCAAGAAAGCATAATACAACTTCTGTCTGCAATTGGTGTGCTTATAGAAATGGTCAAAAAACCTCAACAGCCTGTTTAGCTGTATCACTTCTTAGTCTTGCTCTTGTGGGGAAAGTGCTGGTGTTTAATAGCTGACCCTGCAGTTGTGAACTCTGGCTGAGAAAATAAATAACTGAGATGCAGAGTGTCGTGTTTGGCTCATATAGGGTAGAAATTGAATACGTAAGTCTGGAAATACATAACCTTTAGTATATTCTCTTACCATTAAGCATGAAAACTGTGGCCACTGAAAATAATGGACTTTCTGGATTTCACATGTGCTCATTCCCTTATGAAAGCAAAAGGCAAACCTAGGCCTGAGGTTTTAAAGCAAAGGTGAGGTGGAACTCCTCCAGGTCAGTCCCACTTTAGTTAGACCATGGGCAAACATTTTGCCATTGCTGTGTACCCTGCTTGACCTTCTGCGTGTCCCTTATGGTTAAGTCTCATTTTCGGCTAATGGATGTCATTTGCTTGCTAGGGTGTGTGTTTGCCTATAGTGTTGGGTGAGATTGCACTTCTTAGTGTAAGGGAAGACTGAATGTGAAGGTCTTTAGGTTTTGATTAAATTTTTTTTGACTTCGCAAATGCAGCTACTGTCTTACCAGTTGATGTTTCTTTGTGGATTTAATATCAAGTCTTGTTTTATTGCTGTAGAATATACACTAGATCCTTTTGTGTTTTTACCTTCAATTGTATTACTGATTTCGGGAGTTATCAGGATAATATTTAGATTTTTTGTCGTATTTGGTGCTAACTACTTTCTTGATTCATTGCAAACTAATTGATACCTAAAATGTTCCATGACAGTTTCTTTCTGTGTTCACTGATTCATTTATTGTATCATCTAGGCTGTTGCTAAATATGCACCTGTAGTGCATTTCGGAGATCTTTCCCCAGTTTGACACCAGCATTCATGTTAGTCCACTAACTCAAGTTTCTGTTTTCCTAAGCTTAGCAGCAGTGCTGTGGTATTAAATCTTGATCTTGCTTCATAATGGTGCTTCTCCTTTGTAGTTACTATCTGTAATTTAATTTATTTGCTTCTAAAAGCTATATGTTATTTTAGTAAATGACATGTTTATATTTTGGGTTTCTAGCCTATGACTGCAGTAACGATTAGCCCCTTCCTTTCCCTTGAAAGATAGTTTCAGGCTCATCCTAATTGATTGCTTTCACTCACTTGCTGATGTTGTGCTCTTCATTTGAGCGTCATTGTCTTGATGGTAATTAAACAAAAGCCCAATTAAGTCTCCCGCTATACTGGGAAGCAGCTTGCCAGAATTTGACAGTAGAACAAAGGACATTTCATTGACCAATTTCTTCAGAGGGAGATGTCTCAGTGGCGGTCTGTAAAGCCGCACATGTGATTTTAGACACTTTCCAGCTATCATTTTAAAATTATTTTAAATCTGTAACTGAGCCTTCTGCTCTGTTCCAAAGATGTGGCTCAGAACACTACTTGTGTTGGAGAGCTAATTTCCATCCACTGACAACGTGAAAGCTCTCTTGAAATGTCATATTTCCAAAGGAGGCAAAGTGAGAGTAAGTAACCTCTTAGCTTTTTGGAGTATTTCAACACAGGGCTTATGATAAAAAGACAGGATTAAAAATTTCCTTTGTTTATCCAAAGTGTAAGCCTGTAAATCCCACTTAACTGAAGCCATCATCGTTATTGCTCTTAATATTTTTATTTCAGAAGCTGTAAATTGGAAGAGTCACTTTAGAATGGAAAAAGAAGAATGAATTAGAGCAATGTTTTTTCCAGACTGAGCCATGCATGGTTGTTGGCATTCATTCTGCTGAGTAAAGTGGCTTGAGAAAGGGGAGGGAACACAAGAGATGAAGAGAAAAATGACCCAGAAGAGCCTGCTTTGGCAGAACTCTTTAAGATACTCCCAGAACCACTGCCTTACTGCATGAAAACTCGTAAAATGTATGAAAAGAAAATTTCAGTTGGGTCCCTGGCTCTTTCTCTCTCTCTTTTACCATTACCTTTTTTATTTGGATGCCACAGCTCTGTATCACTGTATATCAAGACCAAGACAATCATTGTCAACAGTTCCAAGTACATGTGTACATTATTATGTTTGATTTCCACCAAGCCATAAACACTCTGTCCTTTGCCTTTTACTAGCTATTGGCTTGGCTATTCCTTGTGGACAGGAAAGCTGTGTTTAATGCTTTGTAAAGTGGCCATCAGTTCCTTGCTTTTATCTCTATTCAGCATAAATTATTTTCAGCAAGGCCACAGAACTGTTCTGGCCAAGATTTGCAGGTGCCCCTTGTGGAGAGCTATTTCAGGATAAAGGCTTAATCTTGCTGTGTCTTTCGTCCTCTTCTCTCTTATTTCTTCTCTCCTTGAAGGATACTAATCCTAAATGATAGGAGCCCGTGGCTGGTCTCTTCCCTCCTCCGTGGCTCACTTCTGTTGCTGTTTTTTTGTCATTTTCAGAATTAACCCTCAACTGGATAGGCTGAAGCATATTCTTTTAC
Organism: Dryoscopus gambensis; assembly: GCA_013389985.1. NCBI lineage: Eukaryota > Metazoa > Chordata > Aves > Passeriformes > Malaconotidae > Dryoscopus > Dryoscopus gambensis. The sequence continues at coordinate 58,963 of WEIT01020551.1, read as the reverse complement.
CCTTAAGCTTGAAAACTTTGTGTGCGCTGCCATTGCAATATTTCTAAGGGGAAATTCGGCCCCTAATTATCAAATTAGATGCACATTCTGGTTCTTTGGCATGACTTTACTTCTGCCCATCTGTTAGGTTGGCACTCTGCCTTCTCAGAAAGTAGCCGACCAGTTTCAGCTGAGCAGAGGAGCCAACCAAAGATAGGTTAAGAGAGGCAGCCCGCAGAACACTTTATGTTTGATTCCTCTTGCCAAAAGCTCTTCCTGTTTGCAAACAATGTCGGCTTAAGCCCATATGCTCCATTACATGGGATGACATCTGTGGAGACAGATGCAGGGATGGCAATACAAATGACATTTGATAAGGAAGGGCATATGTTATGAAACCAGACACCACCATGAGTTTAAGACTCTGTCTGTACTGCACATGCATACAGAAATATAGATTGCTTCTGTATTTTGGTGTGTGAGTGCATTCATCAGCCCCAAGGTTGGGCTTTTGCAGTGCATCATTGTTCAAGATTTGTGCTAGGTGTACCTGCAGTTTTGTGACTTGGTTGTTGCACATTATTACCTGAGGTCAATATTTTGCTTCAGTACTCTTTGAATAGTGACGTGCATTAAGGGCCCAGTAGCTTGCACTGTGTAAGGAAACATATTTGGATAATGCCAGTGTAAGAGGAGCCTGTTGTAGCAGAGGATTCTGCTGTGAAATGTCTTTCTGAAGGATTTCAGCGTTACCTTACAAAAAATCCATTTTGGTGTTTAGAGATAAATTATTTGCATGTGACTTTTACATGTCAGTGTAGAAGAGATGTAAAAACTCTTCCTTTGCCACAGTCTCTTTGCCACTTTGCTAGATTTTGCTTTTTCACCAGAGGTCAGCTTTGTATCTAAAGCTACTCCTCCTCAAGCACTTCTGCTTTTAGCACCCTTTTTGTGTTCTTCAAATTGCTAAGGCTGGTGGAAAAAGCAATAAGTTTTCGTTTAATAGACTCCACATATAATCCATTTAAACAATTTGAAGAAAAGATTTATATTGAGGAAACGCATTCTATTGGTTTAGAGTACAAGTAAAAATAAAAATATATTTGTAATATATGGCTTATCAGCCGTATTGAAGACTATATTTTTAGTGTTTAGCTGAATGGAAAACACACTTTTCAAAGAAGATGAACGGGTACTGTCAAAGGGAACTTTCCCATTAAAAACAAAAATAAAGGGTATGCTTTTCATATCCTTTTAATGGAGTTAACATTTGTTGTTTACAGACCTGAGAATGTTTTTTGGTGTTTTGTCTGGCTTTTTATTGACAAACATTTATCCAAGTGACATAATGTATTTGTTTATTCAAATAATGTAGGACTGTAATGAAGAGTTGTAGGTGACTTCTAATTTTTCGTTCATTGACATTTATTTTTGGAGCATTTCCTGGAATGGTGACAGTCTTTCCTTGGTAGCTTAAGGGCAATGTTATATTTGCTAGCTAAAAGACCTCCTAAAATGTATATAGCTGTTAAAGACTTGGGCTGAATGTTGTTTGTTGAATTTGCAGTGTCGTGGTGGGGAAACCCATCTGGAGGAAGAGGATTTCCTTAATCATGGTGCTATAGTCACTTTCTCTGCACAGCTTTTCTTCTGCACTTCGAGAAAGATAATTTCACTTCTAGATTGGATTAGACAAAGGAGTTCTCCAAAGCATTGAGGAGTGTTGGTTTCTCTGGTTAGGCTTATTTAGAAACTTTAAGTACCTCATTTTCTTATACCTCTCGGCTGTTTTATCTGTAATAAAGGGTTAATAGTAATGATGAAGATAATATCTGGTTTTTGTTCTCCCTGTCCCCTGAATCCTGCAAAAAATTTTTTTCTGTATGCTCTAAGATATTACTCAAGTTACACTCGTTAACTCTTTCCTTGAAGTGTCACCACTCAAAAGGTGAAAATAAACGCTTCCCTTTTTCATTTCTAAATTAGTAGCTACAAAGTGTGATTTCTGATAACTATACATACTAGATGAAGATTCAGTGCTAGTAAAAAGAATTAAATTGTAGAGACTGAGATGTGTACTGGCATTTCTTTTCTCACTGTATTACACTGCTAAAAATGCAGGCTTTTTTTTTGTAAAATGAACACTTTATATTAAATTGCCTGGATTTTACAGAAATACAGTGCTTCTGGTGCATTCAATGTCAGTGTTTCTTATACTGCTTGCAGAAAAATTGGTGTTACTTTGCAAGAGGTCAAGGACACCCTTAAAATTGCCTTGTAAATGTTTTTGGTACAAAAACATTTGTACCAAATGGCTTAAGTCTTCAGTGCTTTGTCATCAATGAACCTCTCCACATGTTCATCCACATGCACTTTTTCCTACTGAAGGATCAAAAAAACTGGTTTATTTATTTGATTACGTGATGAATTGCATTAACTTATTGCCTGTGCAAAGTAGCCAATGGAAGAAGCCTAAAGCTGGAACAGGGGAGATTCAGGTTGAACACCACGAAAAATTTCTGCGCTGAAGGGGTGGATAAGCATTGGGATGGGCAGGCCAGGGAAGTGGTGGAGTCACCATCCCTGGGAGTGGAAATGTCTTGACATGGCACTTCCTTAGCTGACATGGTAGTGTTCAGTCAAAGATTGTATTTGATTATCTTGGAGGTCTTTTCCGGCCCTAATGCTTCTGTGGTTCTCAGAGATCTGCTGGGCATGAGGCACTGTACAAGCTGATACAGTAATCAGAATCTTCTCTTCTAATGAGAATTGCTCTTCTTACCTCCTTTTGTTGCTGACAAGTGTTTTCAGTGTGTTGATTTTCTTTCATGCAAGCTCTGACGTTCTGGTAGCTGTGGGATCAGGCTCTCTGGTTCAGCACAGCCCTACAGGCTGTTTGTTGCAGTTTTAGGATCAGCACTTGGAGAGTTCTGAGGAAATCTGTCACCTGGTGCTACCAGCTGAGCAGCTGCATAAGACTTCAAAGCTCTAGTCTGACACACCGGAGAAATAGTTTTGATTTACAAAAACTCTCCTGTCAGTGCTTATCAGAGAATTTAGATGTTGTGAACTTCCTCAGATAGACCATCTCCAGTAGTGATGGCTTGCTTTGAAAAGCCTGCTTGCTTGACCGACCCTCTGGAGCAATAGTGGCAGTTATCTTGAAAGAAGGAGTTGGACAATTCTGAGATACCACCTGGACCAACTTGGGGATCAAAACAATTCTCTTTTACAGAAAGACTGAAAAGAACTCCAAAACTTGAAGGCTGCCACATCTTGCTAACCAGATGCTCTGTGAGTGCTGAATACACTGATGCCTGCCAGTGAGGGAACAACAATGAGGTGTTTGACTTGGTACTGTTTAGAAATGCACTAAATTAAAATGCCAGGTCTACTTCAAATAGGTAGCACTATTGAATTTATATTTCTTTAAAAGAATAGAATAATGATGGTGCCTGCATTGTAGTGGCTGAAGAATTGAGAAGTTGAACAGTATCATCAAAAAGCGATTTTCAGAGAGTCTTGGAAATTCCATTCCCTTGATTGCTTTCTTTACAGAGACAACTTACAGCTTATGGTTGTTACAAGATTCAGAGTGGTTATGGCATTGCTTATCTCTCCTAATGATGCTAATCCTAGCCATGATAACTAATGATATTAATCCTCTGATGCAAATTTTCCACTACTGTGATCATTTGTGCACAATGCTTTGGAGACAGGGAAGAAAAAAATGTCAGCAGCTAGATGTTACTTTGGGAACATGCAAGTTCCCCAACACCTGACATCTGGTGAGTCGCCCTCCAAGTATGTGTGATTGAATGATGGGTAACTGATTGGCACAGTTAATTAAGACCAAATGTGTCTGAAATGCAAAACGCTTTATTTTTGAAGGTAATAAGATGTGCACTGTAAACACGCATAGTTTACAGACTTTACTACACTATAACTGTCTGCAACCCATCCCCCACTTTTCCTCAGGAACAGATTTGTGCATTGTTTGTTGTTGCCAAGCAAGTATTTTTAACATTTTTAATGCACTTTGTAAATGTTGTTGTTAATTGTTTTCTAAGGCTCGAGGGGAATTGCTACACCTGGTTGTTTTCTGGTTGATTCTTTTCTAATGAGGTGACCTGCCCATTTAGAAGTTTCTGTGCTATCTTAACATAAAACTGTGTCTGGGAGCGAAATGCAAATGTTGAACCAAAATTTTTTTACGGTCCACATGTTCACCATGACAAAGAAAGGTTCAGTTTTCTGGTGCAGGTAGAAATCATGGTGAAATACATTCTGTAAAATACAGATGCTGGGAGAACACAGGGTAGGCACTGAAGCAGCTTTGAGCATCTGATGCAGTAGCTAAAGGCACAGGTTGTTGTTCATCACGAAGATTCATTTAGCTCTGTTGGGTTCTCAGGGAAAACAGAATATCATCTAGTAAGCCTCAAACAACATTGTAAATAATGAATCATTTCAAAATGTGATTATGGCTCTAACACTGCAGGATGCAGGTTGGGCCTGAGCACTGACAAACAGGCTTGTTGTAGAGGCAGAGGGCCACCTCGCCTCCTGCAGCTGTGTGGTCACTGGCCATTAGTTGTAGAAGCAGCTGGTTATTCAAGTGCTTAAATATAGATTGAGGAGCTTAATAGTAAATAGCTATTTGAACGACTGGTGTTCCTAGTACAATACTTAGGCCAAGATAGCCAAGATTTGCTGCTGCAAAAGTTGTCTGAGCAAACAGTAATGGTACTATGGATTAAAAAAAAAAAAAATCAGTGAAAATAAAAGTAGTGAAATTTTGTGTTGGACTGACTGGCAGTAATTCATTGCTGGAATGCAAAACAGTAGTCCAAAATTAGTTAAATGTTTATAGATGGATTGTTGAAATGATGAAGCTCTTTGGAATGTGGGGTTTTGAAACAACTAATCCAGGGCAGTGCTTATGTTTTGATAGTTTTGTAGATGCTTTTGTATCTTTGGAAGGAGTTATGACCATTGTTTCTGGTATTGTACATACTTAGTGCACAAGCTTTTAGTAAATTACCATTGTTAGACTTGCATCTTGTTAAACAAACATAGATTGAAACAGATTCCATGCTGTAAAAACAACTACTTGCAAGCCAACTTCTTTGTGCATGTGGGTTATGTATCATTTCCCCTCAGGAATTAACAACATACCTTGAACTTCACTTTTTAATTTGATTGAAAGAGAGAGCGTTTCGCACAGAAGAATAAAAACTCTCGGACTCTAATCTCTTAATCTCCATAAAATGCTTGAATGTTTAGCTTTGATAATATATGAAACAAATCTGGTGGTCCGTAACATTTCTGATGTGCATTCCCTTTTTTTGCAGCAAAAAAAAAGAAATCAAAGCAGACATAAAACAATATATGACAGATGAGTTAGTGTTGGTGAGAGTTAGCCCTCAAGCATGAAGAAATTCCATACCACTAACTCTCCCTTCTAATATACTAGTGGAAAGTCATTTTGGTGGCCTAATAATTCCTTTGCCAAAGTTAGTTGCTAGTGGGATCACAATGCACTCTGTGGGCTTCTGTCTTTTTAGTGCTGGAGAAGAGACTATCAAGGAGTAATGTCAAGGAATGGAATGTTTTGGCTTACAGCCTTTTGTGCTTGGAGGCAGATCTGCTGCAAAATATGTGGAGCCTTCTTCATGCTTGGGATCAGGAGTTGGTCGGTAGTTGAAATTCAGAATGGGATGACTGAGATGCGAAGGTGCACATAGCAGGCCCAGATCTAGCACAGCTTCTCCAGTTGAAGAAACAGCTTTACAGAATTAGTGTATGCAAGGGAGAGGAAGTTTTTTCAATCTGTTTTCTTATATATTTTTTTCAAGGGAAGGTAGTTCTTGGAGTCCTGCAGTATCCAAAATGGAACTTACTTCCCTCCCACCTTCTTCCAGGGGAGCAGGAGAGAACTGAGCCCTGGTTTTGGCACATACTGATAGGTGAGGTGATCTCCAAACATGTTGTAACTATTCTGCTATAATTAGTCCTAATGCAAGGAGGTTCATATTCTGGTTTTTAAGTCTCTAGGGCTGGAGGAATGTTTTTTGTTGTTGCTGTTGTTGATGATTGGGGGTTTTTTAGTAGGTGCACTGGTTTCATCTTTCCATTGTATCTCATACAACTAGCATGTTGTGATTGTCTAAATGTAGGCAAAATATACATGTTTCAGATGTGCTTTTAGCTCTCAAAGTAGACATCTGCCCTTTATATTGAATCGCTTGGCCCTTAAGTTTTTCTCACCTTTGGGATCTTACACTGGGATGTAAAAAAAAAAAAAATTGCTTCAGAGGAGGGTTGCCTGTCTGAAAAGTCTGCTCCAGAAATGCTTGCAGGACCTAATCAGAATAAGAAACAAAGAAAATACTGGCACTACACGATGTGTGGATTAGATTGGCAGGAAACTGGACCATAGTTAACTTCACTCATGTGTACTGAAAACACACCGAACCCCACACCCACATTGTTGGTCTTAGTCTTTAAAGTTTTTTTGGCAAAGCTCTTCCTTTTATGAGTGGGAAAACAAGTCATACCCACAGCAGACACAGTTATGCTGGCAAAAAGCTCAGTGTAGTCTCTGCCAGTTGAATGAAATCCTCTGACGTATGTATTTTATTCCATTCGAGGAAGAGCCTTGGCTACTGCTCTCCTGCCGCCTCATCTTTTTTTTTCCCAGCCCAGCAGAAGCTGCTTCTCCACTAGTGGGAATTGCAGAGGTAACACTGCAGTCCCTTTTAAGTGTTGGGAAGCCATTACAAGAAGCTGGTGTCATCTTGGATCTTGGTTTGTTTTAGTAGGTGAAGAGAAAAATGCTATCAGAGGACATAGAGAGATCGCTTGGAGGCAGAAATTGCATGAGAAGAGTCCTGTCAGGAGTGCCAAAGCCTCTGATGAGGTTCCTGGGGACTTGTCAACCTTAGTGCACCATCTTCACTTTCTCAGTGACATGGTTTTGCCTGGAGGCAGCAGTAAACCATCAATGTCCTGATGTGACAGGGAGAAAATCTTGGGGATCTAGGTCTCCCAAGGCTGTCACTGACTGATGCAAGCTATCACGAAGTGGAAGCTACAGTTTTGGAGTGATTTTTTTAATTGTTTGTTTGTTTTCTTTTTCTGAGAAGGAAAAGTTGCATGGCTTTTTTGGACACCACCAGCTGCTCATGGAAGATAAGAAATTGCAGCAGCCAAAGCTTTAGATTTATTGCTGTGGCCAATTTCCTGTTATTTTTAATAGGATATGGCCCCTCCACTTCTAAACTTGTGAGCTGTATCAAAGGGACTGTATCATGTTTCAAACCAATCTCCCAGGTCCTGAACATACGAACAGGGTTCTGGCTTCCTATGCAATGTTATATCTGGTTTAGGTATTTTTTATCTGTGTGTGCATTCATGGACAAGTTTCAACTCCCCAGTATGGGGATTTTTAGGAACCTTTGTTTGGTTTGTTTTCAAGTCACATTGTTTGAAAAGAAGAGTTTGTGTCGAGGTTTGCTCAGCACAGGCAGTGGGAAGCAAGGACTACCTGGTTGTCAGGCCACCTCTGGCTCAGCATGGGTCACTGCTTGGGTCGGAAATTAGGGAATTCCTGGCTGGCTGCTGTGAGATTGATTCAGCCTCTTCGCAGTGCCTGAGTAGTTGGAATAGGGGGAGGAAATCTGGCGGGTAAACTTTTAGCAGATAAAATTTGGGTTAAAAACCAAGGTTTTAAAAGAGGGAAATGTGTTGTGTATCACTGTTTTCTCTTGATTAATTTTATTTGGATTATTTTGGCTATTTAATTCAAAAACATTTTGAACGTTGTAAGTAGTCAAAATATCCCAGTGTTCTCATGTGTGATAAAAATAAGGAAACAGAAAATTGAGTCAGGCACTGAGAAAGAACTGCAGAGAGAGTTAAAGGAGGGAAATCAGTTGGTCTGAATTTTAAAAGGACTTAGTAGGACTTTGAGATGGGGGTACTAGTGCCCTGCATGGGATCCAGCACAACTTGCTGGATTTATGGAATGCAATTGTAATTTGGCAAGCTAAATTTGTAGCTGTAATTGTTCAGTGGCTATTTCTAGACTTTATAGTAGATTTCAAAACTGCCCTTTAAAAAATGCGTTGTTACCTTTTTTTCCTGACCTTTTGTTTTTTTGTTGGCCTTGGGTGGTTACTTTGTCCTTAGACCATCTACGTAAATTTTAGTATTAATGAACAATGTGGTTAATTTTAGTTATGTGTATTTTATTTATTTATTTTTTAAACCAAGATAATTGAACTGTAAATTGGATTAAACATGAGGTGCATTTCTGGACAATATTTTATTGAATTTAAGGCCAGGGAGATATATTTCTTAGGATTTAGCATTATCAGTGTCTCAGTTTGAACAATTAATTTTTTGTGTTCATCTTTAGAAAGTCACAAGTCCTATCATACTTTTGACATGATAATTCAATTATTTTTTCTTTTTCCGTCCTTCTGGATAATATTCTTTTGCCTTCTGTTAATGATATTGTTAGCAAACAAAAACAAGCATTCAGGATCATCCCAAGATTGTGAATTTGATTTCTGATTGGTACAATCATGCAGGGAGCTTCTACAAGCAAAAGCTGAGGAAAGAAAACAAATGTAATTTTTAAGTTCAGATAACCTGGAAAGTTTAAATAGAATTCAGCATGCCTTGAGGACTGGTGAACTTCTGTCCAATGATTCTGGACAAAAAAAATCAGAAATGCAAGGCAGGTTTTGATTCTGAAGGTGAGATAGCAATTCTTGATTTAATGGGTCCTAGCTAACAGTATATTTAAAGAATGAAAGTGTTTTATGAATTGCATAATACAACCTGAAGGTATATCTGAATTACAGTGCTTGTTCATAATTGAAACTAGCTAGCTAACTCAGTTGCTAATTACACAGTTTGTAATTCTGAGGAATAAATTTTTCTGGTAGTGGAGACTAGTGAGTTTTACCTTGGAGACTGCTGCAACCTTGTATTAAGGTAAATACGAGGACCTTTTCCTATCTTGGTTTTGGCATGAATTTTGCAGCACTGGCACTCCATTTGTAAGGACAGTCTGGCCTTTTGCTCCAGAACTCATAATATCCAGGGGTTTTGTCCGTTTTCTCTTTTTAGATGCTTGCCCTTGTTGTTTACTGGGACCTCTTCATTAGAGCACACTGGTTTTGTATGAACATAAATATTTTTCTTTATACTTTTTTACATTTCACATACTGGATTTTACTGTTTTGTAGTTGCAAGAACTGTAATATGGGATGAATATGTGCTTGCATGGAATAAAACTACCTACCTCTCTAGCTCTGTCTAGTTCAGATTATAGAAAAGTAACTTGCCCAGCTGCATTTCTGAAGACTTCTGGCCAAATTCTGTAAGCCAAAACCACAGTGACTTTGGAAAATAAAGGGTATAAATTACAAGCAGACATTAGAGTTGCTTTTATGGAGTCATCATAATGCCAATCTCTGTGCTTGCTAACATGATGCAGGGCTTGACAATGGCCGCAAAGGCTCTAAAGGCATCAACCTTCCCAAAGATTTTCCACTGGAGAAAATTAGTGTATCAAGCAGGCAGTAAGAGGTAATGGCTTTAACTGCAGCCTGTTCATTTCAGATGCAGAGCCCACAAAAGCCTTGTTTTCCTCATGGGCACTTGCCCAACTCAGTCCTTACTACGTTCTGCGCACGTCATGTATTGTCATATCTCCTTTCCGTAAGACTTGTAATAACTATTTCTTTCTTACCATTTTTTCCCCCCTTGTGCTGGAGCAGGAGAATTGTTTGTCTTTCTAAAATTAGATATCCATGGATACATATAATATTTTTCTCTGTTTAAACTTGGCAGTTTAAATTGTGCATGGAAAAGAAAAGTGTGTTCCACCACAGGAAGTCTGCATGTTGTATTCTTCATTTACAGGAGAATAAAATGTTATATGGGGTATTTCACTCTTGGTTCTGTAGAAAGAAACCAATGCTTGTAAAAGCACACTTATACTGAAGTCTATAGCCAGACTCTTCCTCTGTTTTCATTGTGCAATATTCAGGGTACCACCCTGTGAAGGGAAGCTAACTATATATGGGATACAGCTAAGGCACATAATTTTTATACCACTTGGGAGCTTTTATATAATCCCTGTCTTCTCTCTCCAGCTGGAAGAAGGTGTTGAAATCTCCTCAGCTGTGTGCACCATTATTTAATTTAGGTCTTCTTGCTTCAACATCTCCCTTCTTTTCTCAAGATCACTGATAAACTTGTCATGTTCGCGATTTCTTAAGATTCCACAGGTAACTGTACTAGTGGAAGAAAATTATGTACTACATTATTACTTTTCTTGTCTATAAAAGTAGTTAATTTTGTTTTCTAGAACCCCTTAAGATGCACAAAGACTGTTCCGAAGAAAAGGAAGTGGAGAAACTGGGAGGCTATTTGATGTCTAGGGTTGCAGGCAGGCTTGATTCCAGAATGGGGTAATTCATCTTGCTAACTTTTTGAAACTACTGTAATATTTGTGTACAGATGAGAAAAATACATAATTCTCACGTCTGTGAGGTAAAAGAAGATAGCAATATGCAATTGTGAACTTATTTTCATGGAATGGTGTAATTGCTCTCATCTGTTGTCTGAGTAATAACTCACATAAAAGGATGAGCCTGACTCTTGAGAATGGGTGGTGAGTAGTTATGTTGGACCTCTCTCCTGAAGGAGCTGAAACATAAATTAGGATTGAGCTGGTTTCTAGATTTCTTTTTGATCAGTAATATTAGACCCAGATTTTTATGCATTTTTTTAATGTTTAGAACATAAGTTAGATGAGTTAGAGTTGCTTTTTACTGGCTCTCCGCAAAAAAAAAGAGAGAAGATTATGAACTTTGATAGCAGTGGGAAGAAGTGCAGTCTGAGTAGGCAAAGGAGTTTAGAAGAAAAATGGTCTTCTAAATTGTCTGTTACATGAACACCCACTGTTTTACTTCTTCAGAACAGTTTTAAAACTTGTACAGATCAGGCAACAGCTGGAAAGTCTTTTTTCCCTTTTCTATCTGCAGTGAAAAAATGTTTTCTCTATGTTCTTTGCTTATCTTTGCCCATCTTTTTTTCTTTTTCTCCCTACTCTCCCTCCACTTTGTGCCAAAGTGATGTTTTTTTCCCCCTCTGCAAATTAAATTCTTGCTCTAACAACTTAAAACTAACTAAATAAGTAGTGTCTGGCTTCTCTTCCTAGTGTCAGGCTGAGTACTTTCATACATCATGGTAGTGAGGGGGTGCTATTTGAGTCTTACTTATTTAGCCCAGTGACCTGAAGAAGGTTCCAGCAATATGAACTTGGTCTTTCTGGATCTACTAGTTTATTTTCTGAATTTCCACTGTGAAAACATGGTAGTAGGTTTTGTGCTGCCCTTGTCACTATCAGAAGACATATATCTGCCAGTGCATACATCCTACTGCCAGTTAAAATGTTTGGGTTACTGGGGTGTTTAGACATAGAAACAAAGGGGTTTGAAATTTTTCTATCATGAGTAGTGGGTTAGCTTTTTTTCAAAACTACACTTTTTTTGCTTATTCTTTCTTGATATAATCATAATGTTCATAATGCTTGGATATTTTTCAGCATTAATCTTCCAATTGAATTCTAGACTTTGTGATTCTAATAGCTTCATATTATTTTTGGCATAAACTCTAATATTAAGGGTTAGCTGTTTTTTAGTTCGACAAGTCTATATAGCAAAGCTTAGGAAAAAGACTGAAAAAAATGTAGCAGCTTCATTTGGGATATGTAATCAATGGTTGCCAGTGAAAACTGATGTTACAAGGTCCCATAAGGATGTGATCATATTCCATCAAATCTTCTTGGCTTGTGACCAAAGAGAAACATAAAGGTGTACGAGTATTCATTAAGCACATTTCATGTTTCTTGTTTCCAGAAACTTATAAAAATAGCCATGTATAATAACAATAAATTCATTTTTCTTAGGAGGATATCTGGAATTTGACATGCCAGTATATGACTTTGAACTCTAGCCCTACTGAAAAATTGAGGTTGTTTTGAAGACAGCCCTTCAGAAGGATTCTCCTACTTATGCTGTGTGAGTGCCTGTGTTATAATTAGGCACTGAAAATGCTTCTGGACTGAGTGTCCTGTATTCTGCTGTGGGGGGAGTGGCTGGGGAAGATATGAGTTGTTCTGTCTTTCACGAGGATTCTTAAAACTCTTTTCCAGTGATCCTGTTCCCTCTTAGAGAGTCATGGCTGAGCTGTGCTGCCTCCAGTTGCCCTCCCACAAGAGCAGGTTGTAAACTCTCCTTATGCTGAAGTGCAGGGCAGTCGTTTGTACTGCAACCACAGCTTTTATTTAGCTGAAAGGGAACACTTTAATTCTGTCACAACTGGGCTGGTTACCTTCCAAACCAAAGCAAGGCAACATCACTTCTTCATAATGTCTACTGTGTGGTGGGCTTGATTTAATCTTTTTTTACCTTCTTGAGTAGATCCAGTATGAAGTTGGAAATGGAGAATTAAAGGTCTTGAGTCAGATTTCATATTTTCAT
>WEIT01020551.1:18869-46409 GCA_013389985.1 Dryoscopus gambensis | reverse complement strand
CTGGTTTTCTCTCTGAATCACACTTCACAGTGATAGACAATAAATTGCAGGAATTTCTCATTCCTTACTCTGCATGATCTTTGTAATGTCTTTATCTGTCGCTTCATCCCTGGCATCAGTTCTGTAAATAATTACCCTGTGACCCTGTGGTCCTTAGTAACTCTTTCAAAAGCACAGCTAATCATTTTATAAAAAAGGCAGGCCAGTTAATTCTTGGCAAGTTTGTCCTGGAGCTTTGCGTCTGCAAATGGGAATGCTGAACTTTAACAGCAATAAATAAATAGCTTGGGTAGAATTGCAGTGCTGTGGCCACTTGGTGGGGAGCACTTTCCTTTCCCTTTCCACTGACACTGGTGTCTTGTGTGCAGTAGATGTTGCTGTGAGACAGCATCAGGCATGGCTTGGTCTGCTCCATTTTTTTCATCACATACAGCAACTTGCTATTCCATGATTATAGGAATTTGTATTAGCACAGGCTTGTCTTTGTGGTAAATTGTTGAATAAAATGCACACTGGTGTCACGTCTTTGCTGTCTCGTTTCTGTTCAGCCTTTTGCCACTCTGCACTGGTTCTAGAAAGGCTGAAGCTGGAGACATGTCCTACTCCCTCACTGTGTTGGCACAGGTTGATTGATTTCCCAGGAGTGGTGGCCACACTTAACAGCACTTCAGGAGGCTTGAGTGTCTTCACAACTGCCAAGGACAGATTTTACTTACTTTTGGTTAAGGCAAGCACTGCATCCACACAGCATTGCCTACTTCGCAGCAGAACTGGGGATTATGAAATTTAATTTCCTTTTTCTTCAAAGTGCATGGAAATATGAGGTTTCTTGCTCTCCCTCTCGCAGTTTGTGGGCTTGCTGTGCTAAATCATTTAGCTCCTTTAAGACATGCGTGCAGTCTGTAGTCCGTGTCCACATTAAGCCACAGAGGAATGTGAATATCAGGCTTCAAGTCAGAGAAATGAAATGCTTCCAACTTGCTAACCAGAGACAGGATTACAGGGAGGGCTGTACCATATGGGCTTTCTCCACTTTTTATTTTTATTTCTTGTTCCTTCTCTTGCTTCTGATCATGTTGCAGTCAAACTGAGTGTAAATCTTAGGGATACCTTGTCACCTTAGGCTTCTGCGAGTCCAGTTATGTGATAACAAACAAGATAACGTGATGCATACAGAGACACTGTTTAATTATTATTTATTTTACTCCACCTTCTTTTCTTTTAGTATTTAGGTTTTGTGCTTAGAAGAAAATAAACTTACATAACCTATATATAGTATTTTGCTTTGCCTGCATTCAGTAGAACTTCAATGGCCACTGCAGTGGATCCAGTTGATCAAAGGCCTATTTGTGCCGCTTTGATACGAACATACAATAAATAAACCTACTTGTGGTTGTATAGAAGGTGTTTTGATTTAGGCTGCTTAGATCTAGGCTATTTTAATAAATTGTGCAATTTAAGTTTAGAGTAACCTTGCTGCTTTTTATTTGAGAACTAAAGTCAGACAAACTCCTGTGTTTCAAAGCTGAACTTCTTATAAGGAACAGCAAACCAAAAAAATATTAATGTTCCGTTTTACGTTTTTTTTGTCTCTCTCCATTTAAATATACAAAGTCTTCATTTTAATATACAAAGTCTACTACAGGAGCTGCAGAGGGTCACAAGCTTACAAGTCAGTTTTGACTTTTATTGCTCCAATCGTATGCTAAAATGTTAACAAAAAATGGATTAATCTGAGCAAGAAATAAGGATGGTTTATTTTTAAAAAATAATTTTTTTCAGCTCCTGAAAAGTAAAATTTTCTGCAAAGCAATATTTCACTCTGAAGTGTTACAAAGCAACTACCTTCTCTAACAGGGGCAGTTAACAAGAATCAGGCTATAATCTCATTAAAAGCTGATAACCTCAGACATGATTCTGAATAAAGCTATCACCATGTGTAAAGGGTGAGTATTTTGTCCAGACTTATGGTGAAAGGTTGTAAAGTGATTGTCAAAGCACTGTTTGGAAAGGTGAACAAAGAATGGCATGCCACAGTTTTTAGGATTTATTACAGTGGGTTTGTGTATAGAGCTGCAGCATATATTTTATACTCCAAAACTAATACAGTTTTACTAGCCTTCAGCACAAAGCTGTTCTCTTGAGTAGAATTAATGACAAATAATATGTTAGAGGAAATAAGCAGCCAATCTAAACTAATCTATTATAGCACTGCTGCAACTAAAAAAAGGAGAATTATACTTTTGTACAATGAAAGAGTATGGGGTTATAGTTTGTACAATTTCTTCCTCAATCAATGTAATTGGCAACACTTTTTGGAATATTGTGGAAGTAAACTCCTTATTTTTCTCCCAAGCTCATTTGAAACCTTTTGAAAAACATACTAGTGCAGAAGGATTAATGTTGATGGCTGAAGTAGTGTTTGAGGTATAAGAATTTTTCTGTTGAAAACTATTAGAAAATAAAAAGACATGTTGTTCATAATATCTCAGTTACTATGTGCTATCCAACGCTGTGATACCCAGGTAATTGTTTTCAAATCTTGTTTATCAATATGATCTGCCACAGAGATGAAGGAAGAATGCGGGGGGCTGCTCACAGAGAGGGGTTCTTTCGTAGCCTTGTAATTATGAGACACTGGTCAAAGAAGTCAGTCACTTCAAAGAAGGCTCCCCCCCTAGCCTCCCCCTTTTTAGCCATAAATCTTACTTCTAAGTATTTTGACTGTTTCAGTCTAGTGTTTAAGCCCACACAGTGGGCACTGGAAAATAATCCTTTAATACAGAAAGAAAAGTGCCATTAGCTCATTTCCGGCAGCTACTCTGTATTTCAGATGAGGTGTTTTGCTGCAGAAACAAACGCAGTTATTCACAGACTGTGGCTGTGTGATTTACATCAAGGCCTATATTCAGTAAA
Source organism: Dryoscopus gambensis (assembly GCA_013389985.1). Classification (NCBI taxonomy): domain Eukaryota; kingdom Metazoa; phylum Chordata; class Aves; order Passeriformes; family Malaconotidae; genus Dryoscopus; species Dryoscopus gambensis. The sequence continues at coordinate 43,493 of WEIT01020551.1, read as the reverse complement.
GATAACAGATTTGCTTTCTTCATGCATGTGCCCACAATATAATCCTCCTTTGATACAACTGGAAAGAATTTTTTCAGCATTTTGTAGTATCGATGTTTTAAGTAGTGGAGAGGCTTTTTTCCATGCAAGTTCAAAAGTTCATGTTATGATCTTTTGTGAAGTATCTGCTTGTGTAACTAAATGTGCCTGGTTGTGGTTTGGGATTTACAGTGTGCATGCTTTTTAAACTTTATTTCTCTCTCCCTCTTCTCTTTTTTCTTCACCCTATCACCCTTGGCTCTTATCGCTTTTCTGCAGCCACTTTTCCTCCATTGCATTATCTCTGTTTTTTACCTAATACGTGAATGAGACTAATTGAGCCTCTCCAGGAGAGTAGACCATTGTTCTAAATTTCAAGAAACTGAACAAAGTTTTATTCTTACAGTAAGTCTGCAGGCTTGGGTCTTGCTTCACTTGGTGCCAGTGTTGTTACTGACATCAGTGGGAGCAGGACTGGATTTTGTTCCTGTAAGGAAAAGGGCAGGTTGGCAGTTTAGAGTGGCCACCACGTTGTTTACATTTGATATGTTGCAAATTCAGTGGTTCTTGTTGATCCTTCCCCTCTCCCCCAATTGTAAATATTAAGAAAACATTTTCTTTCCTGGTGGGCCAAGGAATCCGCATATGTTGCAACCTCCTTATGTGAAACAAATACCTTTTTGACTTTTGCTGGAGTTGGAGGTAATGAGATACAGTTTGGAAATCTGTAGTTATAACCCAGGTTTTCCCACTTTTCTGTTTATTTGAAAGACTTTACAATCTTACAAATATATACATATATATATATATATACGTATATATTAAAGGAGGTGAAGAAGAATGAAAGGTACACAAGCATTACGACTTAGTAGAAATTGTAAAAACTCACCTGTGTAAGCCATTTTAAAATCAGAAGAAAGGCAGGAGCAGAAATATCACACCTTCATTAAGTGCACAGGACCATATTTTGCTGCAGTAACACACCTTCCCAGCAGGATCCCAGCTGAGAGCAGCATCGTGTGAGGCCAGGTAGGCAGCTGCCAGTCTTCATCTGACACCAGAGCCATGTAATGGGCTGCAGGCAGATCTTTCAGTGTCACGAGCAGTGTGGCTATTTGCTTCCTAATCTCCAAGTGCTCTCTTGTAGCTGCTCCGTTGCAAAATCCCAGTACGGAAGTGAAACTGCAGCCACCTCTTGAGGACAGATATTTTTTAATTAAAGCAGGATAGGTGATGTTTGAACTTTTGTGTCTGTCTTTTAAACAAAGTTTTTATTGCATTATTTAAAATTATACACCAGCTGGCACCAGTTTGTGCTAGTGGATGTTTAAACTAGTGAGAATGCTCTGGAGTATATAATTTTACCCTCTATCTGATACTTGGATCTGTTGGAGCTATTGATTCTGCTCTTCATGTTATCCTGTGTTTAGAACTTCTTAGCTTTACTCATGTCTTTCTTTGTAACATGAGAAAATAAAGAAACATGCTGTAAGTTTTTCTGTGGTTTTTGCTAAGTGTATCATTCATAGTTTTTATAATGTTTTTGCATGCCCATCAATCACATTTAGCAGGAAACATAATCTCTTAAAAATGACTGTAGCTCCAGCAAGTCTGAAGGAGTTGAAAACCTTCAGAAAGGTGACTAACTACAAGGCAAAGTAAATGGCACCAATACTATGTTGCTACTGATTGTAGCCAGTAGGGATAAAATAGGGACAAAAGGTGAAGAATCCTGTCAAATGTTCTCAGAGATTTTTAAGTCACTCGATTGTGAGGGATTTTAAATAGTTGACCCTTAGAATAATGGTTAGGCTTTCCTGATCTTTGATTGCTAGCAAGTGTTTAGTGAAAATTTAGGCTGCAGGACTTTGTGCCTTTTCTGAAGGGTGGCACTTAGAGACCAGATGTCCCAAAATACCAGAATGCTGTTCTTCGTCTTGCTTCTCCTCTTCGGAATGTCTTGTCCCATGCAGAAAGCATAACACATATAGGTGTTGCAATGTTAACTCCTCTTACAGACATTCAGTTTCAGAATGGTTTATTTTGGAGGGTGGGAACAAAAAAAATTAGTGCAATTTGAATCAACTGGCTATTTCAGATAAAGCAATTTTTATCCCAACATAGGTTTGTAATACAGGAATAATGGGGATATGTTCTAGGGAGTTCCTTTGCTGGCTGAGACCAGGAGCCTTCCTTGGGCTGTGATTTCACAAACTGCTCTCCTGACCTGACCAACTGCTGTCAATTAAGGCAGAATTGCTCTTACTTTCCATTCTCTGAGCTGTGTGGTTCTTTTCTTCCCTCTGCCAGATGAGCTACTCACCCTGGGCTCTGCCATGAGCTATCTAAACTCATGCACCAAGCTGAAAAGGATCATATTTTACTAAGTTAGGAGGTGAAGTGGCTAAACCAGGAGGAGGTTCCAGCAGATTTTCAGAGCTGGCACAAGACAAGTTGTAATGTGCTCTGGAATTAAGGGAGAGGGAAGAGATCAGGACCTCCGTCCTGTTCCTGGCAGAAGTGAGCTCTTAAATGAGATTGCCTCAGGTACAAAACTGCATCCTTGGACAGGTGCCATCCAGGCACTCTTGGCTGTGTCTAATTTGAGGTCTTGCAATAACAGCCAAGGCGTGAGAGGGTTGTAAATGGTTAACTGCTGTACCCTGCAGACCTAAACCCTGCCATGACAGAGATGTGGAGCTGCTGCAGACACCTGGCATGGACAGGCAGCATTTCCTAACTGGAAGGGAAAAGTACTGGAGTCTGGCATTTTGATTTGGTGAGGCTGTTTGGGGGTTTTATTTGATTTTTTTTTTTTAACGTTAGAACACAAAGTTCTGCAAGGTGAGCGGGAACTCCTCCTTCGTTACTGATATGTAGATTGTACCTGATCACAATGGCAATGCAAGCATCACGTAGGTATGTCACCTTATGCAGATGTTACTCCTAACTTGAGCGCTTAGACTACCTCAAAAAGAGCCCTCCATCAGTAGTTGCCTTAGAAAGACCTGTTGGATTGCTGTGGGTGTTCTGGAGTGATAAGTAAGGAAGTAACGAATAAGGTGCTAATTTGCAGGTTGGGAAGTTCACATCTTTTCTGCGATGGAAACTTTGCTGGACACAGACTTACTAGAACCTGTAGAAATACTTGGTACCTGTAGATCTTGACACAGAAGAGGACTTAAGTGCTGCCTGACAGATTTGTACCCACACAACTGCATAGGTCTGTGGTTGCACAGGAAAGGTGTGTTTACACAAAAAGTGTGGTACTTTAGCAGGGGAGAGGAGGATGGAATAACAAGGAGTGCGTGTACCAATCTCTGTGTTCTTCAGAGTCTCTGAGTATGTACTGTCATGGGTACTGCCACAAAGGAAAGGAAAGGGCAGAATTCTAAGTGGTTTGAATTGAAGTTGTTAATTTGACTTTATTTAAGCTTCTCTAGATGTATTATTTGGAGTACTGAAACCAGAAGCTGACTCAAGTTAGATACAATGAAAACACACAACTTAGATCAAAAAAGATCTGTTACAACAGAGGTGGATCTGATGAAGAATGCAAGTTTTCCTGGAAAGGGAAAGCTGTGATTGGATTGGGAAAGTAGAAATGCTAGCTGAGATGGTTTTTTGATCTTTGGCCGCTGCATATTGTTGTCTGATGACTCACAGTAGTAGTAACAGTAGCAGTTGTCTTCTGAGTTCAGTGTCCTGGAGAAGCCTTGGCATCTGTTCGTGCTCACAGGTATGGGATCTCTAGATGCTTAGAGACTGAAATTTCTGCACAGACTATTGTAATAGTTACAAAAATTAAATGAAATTGTAATTTGATTCCTTTTCCAGAATGCAGAGGTGAGAGTGTTAATAGTTTATTACTGTTTGGATTAGGGGAATATTTAAATTCCTGCCTGCAAGAATTTTTAAGGAGATTTAAATGCCTGAGGATGAGGCATATGTCTTGCCAGGAACTGTATAAACAGGTAGTTGAAGACAGTGGCCTCACGGCAGACAGCTTGTTATTATGTAAGGGTTAAAACCCCCCTTTCATCTGCCCAGAGATGAATTTGACTCCTGACAGTTTATCAGGCTTTATGGGACTTCCACCCATAACTGGGTGGGATACAGGCACCTTGTTAGGCACAGAAATGCTCCTTGCTGTGCTCTACCTGCATGAAACACTCCCATGAGGGCACTCAAGGCAGAGAAAGCTGTTTCACAGGGAGAGATCTCCTCCTCTAGACACAACTCAGCTGGATGGAGATGGACTGTGTCAGACCTCGTCTCCCATGCACTGTTATTTTTACTCTTCCCTAAAACTGCAGGCCAGCACAGCACTTGCAGCTGCCATGCCATGCTGCGGTCTCAGCCCAGCCCTGGGTTACATACTTCTGTTAGGTGTGCTGCTGCTCCTGCAGTGCCAGGAATGCTGGAGGGCTGCCAGGCGCTGTTGGTAAATACAGGCTGCAGTTTGACATAATTGCTTTCTTCCTGGAGTTTCAGAAATTACCTACAGAAGCAAATGAAGTGAAGGAAAGTATTCTGCTTTAAGTGCGTTTCATATCAGATGCTATGTATTCTTCTTTCATGCTCCTTTGAATGTAGCTCAGTCTGTACCTGTTGTCTGAAAGAGGAAAGTCATATACGTGGAAGTGTCCTGACAGTTATATTGGCCTTAATTATTTATAAGCTTTTCTCCTCTCCTGGCCTTCCAATAGATTTGGGAATGCCCAGTGACTGGAGCAGTGCCCAGTCACCTCACAAAGCAGCTTCTGCTGTATGGCCTCTTCCTCATGAAGCACACAGCAGCTTGGCTTCCCTTGATCCCTTCACTCTGTCTTTTAAAATTACTAGCAAACAAAAGTCTGGCCAGCCTCAGCTGACTTTGGGAGAGCTAAGGGAGAATTTTTTGTATTTCTGGCTTCTTTTGGTTTTAGGTTTGGAAAACAAGTAAAATATTCATTCATTTGCTTTTTGTGTAGTAGTGGTTTGACCTGGTTTCACTGTAATGTCTCATAAAAAAAAGAAAAAAAAGCAACAAGAAAATTACTGTTTTGGAAAAGCAAAAATTTTTATCTGCATCAGGTAATTTAGGTCCATGGGGAGAGTTTCAATTCTATGCAGAAACTAACAACGTTTTCTTAAAAACCAGAAGCAGTTCTGTGCTGCGTATCGCACTGTGAATCTGACCTAGTTCTTCGTGCAGGACCGGCCAGTGAAGAGGGGTGGTTACTAATGTTACTAATAGGTAGCACTAATGGATTAGCCTCTTCCTCCCTAAACCATTATAACTGTGTCATCTTGAAGATATTTGTTTGGTCCCCAGCATTGTGCTTGCAAGATATTCTTGGTTGTGTGAGTTATGCCTTTTTTTCCCTGCCTTTGGATATGTGAACAACCATGTTCTGTGGTTGAACAGTGGGGGAATGATACCTCTCGAAACCTCTTCTCCACAGAGAAGGATTTTTTGCAGGAATGATCAGTGACTCCTTCTCTCCCCCCTTGCAAGCTGCAGGGGTGCTATGGAGGAATCAAGTACTGTTGGAGGGATCCATACCTCTGTGTCTGCTGCCTTTGCCCAGAGTGTGTGCTGGTAAGGCTTCCAGGCAGACTGAGATGTTTCTCTTCAGTCACATGTAGAGAAAAATAGGTAAGAGTGTCTTGGGCTGAGACGTTAGTGGTTTGCATCAGGCCCCTTCAGCTGTTTGGTAGTGAAGGCTGTTAGGAGAATTTGTGCTGTGCTCAGCATGAGATTGTGGATTAAAGGTTTAGTTTTATTCTGTCAGATATTTTTTTCATTCTTTATTCTGTTTTCCCACCTATGGTCTTCCCCATTCCACAGCCACTGACTTTATCCATATGGCTTTTTCAAGTAAATACCATAAAAAGTCTGGTTCCAATGTCTGGTTCCAATGTCTGATTCCAATGTCTGATTCCAGTGTCTGTGATAGCAGAGGGACTGGCTCGTTGTTCAGTTTTCTCTTGGTCTGATGAAGTAGGGGAATGTAAAATTTTACCAAGAATCCACAAAGATACTGTATCTCTTTGTATTCATACTGATGAAACTGCATTTAGGGTACTTTTTTTTTTGGTAGCTGTTTTCTGAGAAATGGTTGAAGGACTTTAAGGTTTTGTGTGCATGTTGTAGGCCTACAGAGTATGCACTTTAAACATAAGGAATTTCCACTTAGCAGAATGTTTAATTCCAGAGCTTATGCCCTAAAACCTTGTTTAATTCCGCATACTTAGAATGAGCTTAACTTGCAAAGAGCAATTGATACACAAAAAAGAAAAAAAGAAAAAGTACACAAAGTTTTTAAGGAGCCCAGTGTAATTTCTCTTCAGAAAAATAAATACTTAATGGAAAACATCATTTTTAAACATGTTATGTCTCTTTCACACCTGAAATACTCTTAATAGAAATCTTTTGTTAAAATTAGAACAAGTTCATGGTTATCTGATAAGCTGTTTATAGCCTTGCATTAGTTTCACTGGTTTGGTTTTATTTTAGGTGGAAGTGTGAGTTTGAGGACGGGAATGTTGTGAATGTCTGCACAGTTGGGATAACTTTGTTAGAGACATTGCTTCTCCTAGGCAACCTTTAAATTGGGAAGGGAGATCCTGTAATGGAATAATCCTTCATTTGGAAGACCAAAATATTTCTATCTCTCAATGGCATCTTTTTTTCAGTCATCTACAAAATAACCATGAGTGAAAATAGAGTGCTCTTGATGCTTTTAAGGTGATGCAAACATTAAAGAACCTGGTTTACCTTTAGGTGCCTGTGACTGACCTTTGAGGTCTTATTTAGTAATCTTACCTGAAAACCCAGTAAGAAGTTGGTCAGACATCCAGAATATGTGTAAACAGAAAACTTAGACACCTGCATTGATTTGAGAATTAATAGTTTTTACAAGCTGGGCAAATCTGAGCTGTTTCTAAGTGTTTCCAGCCTTGCCATCCCAATTAGTTCTTAAACTGAAAACTAGTCTGAGTGTGACCTTTCATGTGAGAGAGATGTTATTGGGCATTCATATATATTTAAGCTAAATGAAAGAGTAACCCAATATATATTATACAAAGTGCATCTATTAACCCATTTGTACATCTGCACTTGGAGAAAATGGTGCTGGCTGATTGCCCTTAGCAGAATTGAGGGAAAACTCCCATTACTTTACTGCTTTTGAAAAGCGGGGGAAATACTGGCCTTGTTTACCTGGGTGCATGATACAACTTAGAGGAATTAATGTCCAATCCATGCTGACCGTTCTGGTATACAGGAGCTGGTGCGTTCATTCCAGAGCAGCGTCTTTGCACACACACCTTCTGGGATGGCGTGTCTGGCTGTAGCTGTAGTGTTCAGTGTGCCTAGACAGCAAAGCCAAACACTTGGGGTTTTTTAACTAAAATTGACTTCATCCTTAGGCTACTGTTAATTATACAATTACTGTACAGAGAACGGCTCATGCTCTGCAAGGAAATGTGTGCAGCTAATAGTATGAAAGATAAAAGTCTTTTTTGAAATTGAATAGGCTAGCTAAAACTCTCCACATGTCCAACTTAAAATAATCTGCAAAGCCAGAGACTGAAGAAAAATGCTGTTCTTGATAAGATGTAGTCCTCCACACCCTTCCCTCTCTGTAATTTCCTTCCATTCTTCCCACTTTTCAAATTCAGGCACTAGTTTCAGATAGGTTGGTCAGCAAGATAGTTGCCAAGTAGTTGGCCAGGGGTTAAAGCAGTAGCCTGTCCTGCATGGTTTGGTGCGAGGTCTGCAGCCATTCTCCTGAGCAATGTTGGACAAGCTGGTGAATGTTTGTTTAAATTCCTTTTCTGGGAGTCATGGGTAACATGTCCCTGCCTCATCAGATTGTTGTGAGGATGTATTTATACGTCTTTGATGGCTTCTGAGGTTACAGCGATGCAAAGTATAACAGCTCTTCCGTGCAATTAAGTGAAAATAATACATTGTCTGTACCCATGAAAGCTAAAAATGGGAGATTAAACGACAGCAGCTAATTTGATAGGTTTGTTTGCATTTCAGTCAAGTTGCAGTGCTCCCTCTCAGACTCTAGGCTTTTCTCTGGTGATGCTGGTAGACTACCAGGCTAGTCACGCACCTAACCAGTGGTTTTCTGTTTGTGTGGTTTTTTTTTAATTTGGGGGTTTTTTTGTGTTGCTCTAACTCCCTAATAAATGGCAAGTTATACTGGCTTTGGAAAATACACTTCATGAAAAATGTGATAGTTATTTTCCTAATGTAATGATAACCACTGTAGTCAATCGGGCAGCTTTTAATAATCCCCATAGCAACTACATCCAGTAAAAAGTGAAAACAACTGATTCACACAGTTCTGTGCCAAGGGATGCGTGTGGGCAATGTACTGTCTGTTTGAAATGTCACACTCAGCTGATGCATTCAAATGATGCATACTCTGCTGGCAGTGCCTTCCCTAGCTTCTCTTAAGAAGTTAGGAAATGGGATCTAGTTTTTCATTTGCAGTACTATTGGTTAAGAGAAATAGACTCTTTAATGCCACCATTAATGTTCCTTCATTTTTTGCTCCAGAATATTCAAACAAAACCAGGAAGACTTGGTAGCAAGTAATTTGCTGTTTGCTTCGTTCCTCTCAGCACATGGAAAGTGGCATTTTAGAGCTGGTTATGTCAGTGCAAATGCTTTGTTTTAGTTTAGCTTGAACCTGCTCTTAACTAAACTTTTTTGGTTTGTTTTGCTTTAAAAGAAGTGGTTCTTGCAGGTGAGGATCATAACTTAAATGTCATTATTTCTGTATCTCTAGTTCTTCTGTCTACTTTGTGTTTTGGCTCAGCAGTTGCATATGTCCCTGATAAATTTTAGGAGAACTAGATAGAAACAATATCTGGAATATGTGTTCTCTACCTCCCACTCGATGTTGCCCTGGTCTCTGGCAGCTGCGTTCCTGCAGTTACTCATTCCACCTAAAAGGGTGAAATGCAGAATCGCTTTGGAATTGGCAGCCAGCAAAATGCGAGGGATTGCCTCAGAGGAGGCTCCTCTGAAATGGCTCAGATGCTTCTTGCTTTTCACATGCATATTTTAGGTTTGATTTTTTCGGAGGTGCTGAGTGCCTGCATTTCCTGCTGACTGCAGCCAGCCTTTCTTCTTTCAAGATCGCACCTCTTTTCAATGCCTCTATTCCTTAGCTTTTTAAACTAGATTTCAAAGCTGGCCCGAGGGCATGAAAACTTGAAGATTATGTTATAGACCCCTGTGGTGGGGGTAATGGTGGGAGAGTTAGCACCTCTGGATGAGTGCCCTGTAGAGTTGCTGTTTGTACTGAGCTTCTCAAAGAACGGCTTTGCAATTAAATCCGTGCTTTAAATTCAGCGCCAAAACAGTATTTTGGAAGATTTGTTGTATGAGGTGTTCATTTGGGATATGTAGCAAGTGCCTGGCAATCCTGCATGTGGAGGTGTTTATTTTATGGTTTTAAATGTGACTCTTAAACTTTTTTCTTTCCCACTGAACTTTAGGAACACCTTGTTTCACGCTTCAGCCTGCTCACTGTTATGTATTTTGCAGGAATCCCTTGGAGCTTGCCCCAGGAATGGACAGCTACCTCCACTTCTGGAGGAGAGTAGTGCCAGCTGAAGCCGCCTTCGAGGCGAGTCGACAAGTGTGCTGATAGCTGTGGGAAGAGCCCGGGGAGGGGGCGACCCTCCAGGCCTTCAGCCATGCCTTTCGGGCTGAAGCTGCGGCGGACCAGGCGCTACAACGTCCTGAGCAAGAACTGCTTTGTGACCAGGATCCGTCTGCTGGACAGCAACGTGATCGAGTGCACCCTGTCCGTGGAGAGCACGGGGCAGGAGTGCCTGGAAGCTGTCGCTCAGAGGCTGGAATTGCGCGAGGTAAGGGTAGCCCGGGAAAGACCATCTGTCACTGGATAATTGGACACGTTTTTAGCTCAGGCAGTCTGTGCGTTTGAGTCATGTTGTTCTCGGGGCTGGCCAGATATGATCAGCAGCTGGAGCCCGGACAAACAGACTCTGATTGCATGAAAACTGACGGCGGAACGGCGCTCAGGGCTTTGGGCTGGTGCTCATCCATCATAGCTTTGAGAGCTCTTTGTAACATGAAGTTTCTTTTCTTAGAAAGCCACGAGAGTTACTTTTTGAGCTGGGATGCCAAAGGACAAGTTACAGTAACTTTTTCCTGAATGTAACCCTGCTTTCACCGGCGCTGATGGCTGAGTTGTGCCGGTGGGAAGGAGACCACTGGCTTTTAAACATCCACCTTCATATAAATATTCTTGTACCTATAAAATTGAAGTAGGCAAGTGCTGTTATCAGCAATAACAACCAGCAGTTGTGTTTAACTAGTAACAGTTGGAGGATGATGGGTTTTTTCTTCCTTTTGTTTTGTTTAATATTTCACATCTGAAATCCTGAAAGGCTTCCTTTTCCAGAGCTTCTGGAAAGATTGAAGAAACCAGAATTTATTCAAGACTGAAATCCTTTATTTTCTACTTCTTGCTGTAGAGTTTAGCGTTTAAGTGCTGAATCCTTTTTAGGAATAGCTCTCCAAAGTGCATGGCACAAATGAACTGACTGACTTTTCCTTACCTTCTGTGGGCTCCCTATGTGTATCCTACATGCTTCAAGACTTTTTCAAATCAAAAGTGGAAAATCACTGCCTGGAAGTTGCTGAATTATCACCTGGCTGTCCTGGCTGATGCCTTCTGTAAGCACAGCTGGGAAATTAAAAATCTTGCAGTGTCTTATGCAATTGGCCCATGGCCTTGGTAGTGAGGGCAACTGGAAGGTAGCATACAAATAACTACAATATCTGAAAACTAAACAAAAATTCTTTTTTATCCATCCATAATGATAAAGAATGGGAGAACAATCTCACTTTTTTTGTGTGTCTCCAGAATAGGCTGGAGAATGTGCAGGCAGGAATAGGGCAGAGAGAATATTGCATAGTGATTTTTCATGCTTGGGTGTATTTTGTTTGGTTGGTTTTTTTTCCCCTATAAATTCTAGTAGAATCATCTCTTCCCCTCCCCCCCTCCCCTTTACTTCTAGAGGTCAAGATTTATCAGTAAATAATTTTTCCCTTCTTTTTTCTTTCTGTTGGTGATGCCCTAGGGTGTCCTTAGGGAAGAACTTAACTTCTCTCTTTCTTTCCAGTGGAGAAAGCAGTGAAATGAATGAAGGGATTCTCCTCATGTTCCGTGTGGGCTTATCTAGTTGGTGCAGCAGAAGTCTGGGGCCTCCTGATTCTCTCTGGAGGTCCACCTGCATTTGCAAACAATAGCTCTGTCAGTGGGTTAGTGTTCTTTTTTTCCACAATGCATTTTGTGATTTCAGACAGTGTTTTGTTTCACTTTGGAACAAAGCCTGAAGTTTTAAAATTTTCCAGAGAAATTAAATTAGACAGTAGAGTAGCAAAGGAAGCTGCTTTGGTCAGTGTTCAGTTTCATAGGGGTTTTCTATTGCTTTGTGTTTTTTTCGTTTTCAAAATTATTTGTGTCACGCAAAAAGAAATATGTCAGCACAAAAAGTTTGTGTTTCAAGATAAAAAAATATTTTAACAACATAGAAGAGAATGCTTTGATGTTGTTGGAACGCATTCCGCCTCTTTCATCACCCTCCCTGCTTCTTTTTTCTAAACAAGGTTTTGGCAACATTGAACTGGTTTTGTAAAGTTCAGATTTCAACACTACAGCATTTTTTGACAGAAGTGGGTGTTTTGGGGTTTTTTTTAGGAGAAAATTACCTACCTCTTTCAACTCTGAGAGGGTCTCCCTGTATCCTGTTCTGCTCCTTGGATGAGGAATAATTGGAGCTAGCAAGCTTTCAAGTGCCTGCTGCTGTTCTTTCTTTCAGACCCCAAATTCAATTCTTCTGCCCCTATAGTGTTCCTGCCACGGTTTATAAGGATTATGAAATAATTTGATGACTGTCCCCTTTTCTCTATAGGTTTACCATAGTTTTTGAGCTCACTGTCCAGACAAATTCTACAGAAGGGTCAAAAATATTTTCACAAAGCTCAAATTTCTACAAGATTTGTGCAGCTGGATAGCTGAGTAGAGAAGCCTGTTAAGTATACTGAGGCAAAAATCCTTGCAAGCATTCATATCGAAGAGACATATTTTAAATTCCCTTAATGCAGCAAAAACTTCAGCTGGAATATGCCTTTTCTTAGAAATCCTGATTTGCAAACTGTGATATACAAGTAAGGATTAGACAACCTTCATTAAATCCCATGCTAACAAAACAGTGCCAAAGTCATGTTTGTTTCCTCCATGCAGTCTCAGGTAATACCTCAGTTTTGTCTTCTGTTTAAATAAATCCCAGGTGTACCACAACTTTTACCTTTGAGTTAGGAATGCATCCATGTCTCACTCAATCCAATTTCTTAGAAATAAACAAAAAACTGCCCAAACCCTTCCTGCTAAAGAGCAAAACTGTTTGAGATTATGCCTTGTTGTGAAGGACCGTCGATCATACCACACATGACTGAAAAACAGTATCTGATGGATTATGCATATTTCTATTTGATCTCTGGGGAATGCAACTCCCTGCCTGACTGAGTCAGGGTTCAGGAATAGGTCAGTAGAAAGTGGAGCCATGTAACTACTGTAAAATCTGTTTTTATCCTTTTCAGCAAAGCTCTTGACTAAGCATCAGGTCTTCCACTGGAACAGTTACTGGTTCCAATAAAATGAGCTCTTATGCCAGCATTATTTAAAAGGTAAAGACGAGAAGAGGGGAGGAAGAGAGAGGAAAGACAAGGTCAAAAATATCATTTTATAATCTTGTATGTATGTGCACAGACTATAAAAAGGATTGTTTTCTCCAATATAATGGCATTTTTCCATTCCATTTCCAGACTAAGTGAACCTGCTTGAAATAGCAGAGTAATCTGTACAAATCTGTTGTGAGTCTTCATGTTTCCTTCTCCTTTTTGTTCCTTTAAATTCACTTTCTAAAATGTTAAAATGTTTGAAGGTGGTATGTTCTGATGTATTATAAGTGGGGGAGGGGGCAGGAAGGTTCTTTCCAACCAAAGTTATTCTTTGTGAGCTAGATTTCACAATGGTATGCCCATCGCTGTGATCCTGTAAGCCCCAAACCAAAGCAGGAGGATAGTGAGTTGAGCACCACAGGCAGATGCTGGCCACTGTGCGGAGGTGGCCTTTTGCTGCCGTTCTGACCTTTACTTTTGTGCCTCGGAAGGTGGTCCTTCCTTTTAGGGCACAACTGAAACCTGGAGTTTTGCAGCCAGGTTGCCTCAAAGTGTGGCTTGGTTTGACTCATCTTGCCAGCAAGGCTGAGGTGGGGTTCAGGCAGTGCTTGGACAAAAGACCTGCAGTGAATAATTGGCTGCTGTAAATGGCACCTTCCCCTCTGTTGCCCTGGAATATCAGGGCTCAGTGGCTTTTGCCCGGAGATGCTGGAACTCCCTCTCTTTCTCAAGGACAAATATTTAGATGGCTGCTTAACCAGATGCTTTAATAAACACTGAGCTGGCCTCGATGAATCTTTTAGAATGACATTGGGTGGTTTAGTAGTTTTCTGTCATCTCCTCTTGTTGACAATTCTACTTGTTTGGCCCAATGTAAAGGCTGGGGTAGTTCTGGAGTTGGGAGTATAGCTAAGGCTGAGTCCAAAACAAATATGTTGCCTCCTGAACTGGCAGCTATAAGGTCATATATTTTAGTAATTCCCAGTGCAGTTTTTGTATGTCCAGTGTTCTGCCTCATCATATTTTGAGAATCACCTTTCCATTGGGGCACGTAGGTGCTCTGGTTCATGTTTGCTGCTTTAGCAGAGGACCACAGCTCCTGGACGAGTGTAAACCAATTTCCTTGTACCACGTATGAAGTCATGCACAGTAGGTAAGACAAATTTTAAAACCTCAAGAGTAATATGTGTTACTTCGGGGCCTGACAGCTGTAGGTGTAGATACTGGTTCCATGGAAATCGGAGCGAAGTCAGTGGTTCACTGTGTACAGATGGACAAACAGAACAGCTTTTGGAATCAACCTAGTTTTCAATCAGCTGCTTTTAGACAGAGGATCCAAATTTTTTATTCCCTCAACTATTTGGGGTGCTTTGTGGACTGGAGAGCGTGGCATGACTCACATTCTGTAAGGCCTTCTGGAGAGCCAAATGCCTGCTCATAGCATGCTGAACTTGGTGGTCCAGCTGTTTCCAGTCTCACATTCTTCCATTTCTTTTTGGGCATTACTGATGCTCCTAAGGGAGAGAGTCTCTTCAGGCATTCATAGTAGTGGCTACAGAAGTCCTTCTCCACTGTGGGTTCTTAAAAACACTGACATTTTCAAGAAGTAAAGTTGCTGGTGGCAGGGTGCTGATGTTCAGATAACTCTGTGGGTTGTCTCTCCAAAGTGCCTGAATCTGTGACATGAGCTCCGCTCCGCAATCAATTCCTGTGCTTCATCTCCAATAGCCTGATCCTCTCCAGGCTGCTTTCCAGGAAAACAGTTGTCTTTTAGTTGTGCAAAATGCATGCTGCCGTGTTTGCTCCACTGTACCCGTTGTAGTCTAGAAGCTTCAATACTGCATTTCATTTATTTCTTGTTCCTTGGAACTGGTTCTGGATTCAGTATTTGAAGAGCCTTTCTAATGTAGCAAATTGCAACTTGTGTTGTCCCCCAGCCCCCACTTAAAGGGAAGGAGCTGTGCTCATTTGAGCTGTTTAATTGCAAGACCTGAATTCCTCGAATAACTCTTTCAGACTTCAGAGTCTGCATCTTCCTAGTTGCTAGATGTTTTAAAAGTACTTCACACTTTGAATTTGGGTTCTAGGTGTTGTGAATGTTTACTTTTTCAAGTAATATGGAAGCTCTGTTTTCACATCTCTGTGCTGTTCCTTGCTGAGCATGAGCTGCCCTGCAGTGATTTCCAAGTGTGTTAAAGGGTTTCCCTTAAGAGGTGGTAAAATCACTACTTTTTTCTGCCTTCACAATAATTCCTTTTCTCTGCTGCCTCCACTGTCCCTCCCACCTTCATTTTAATCTAATTACTACCATGGTTGAGCTCATCAGAAAGAACTTCTTATCCACTGGTGACTACAAAGGGAGAGTAGACATCTATCAGGGAACGTGTATGAGGTTATTTTTGTTTGAAGTTTATCCTGTGGGAGATGCCAACTTCTTGATTTATTTGTGCCTAGATAGATAGATAGATTGATTGATTGATTGAATATGCCTTTAATTTCTAGGGGGAAATACTACAAAAATTCAAGTGTGCTTCACTGTACCAGACTGAGCAGTGCTCAAGCTGTTTGTCAGGCTTAATTGAGGAATCAAGTTGAATTAGTTATCACCTTAGTTAAATGCTAGTCTGGATGTTGTCCAAAGTTGAAAATACGTATGTAATGAGACCCTAAAGTAAGTACACCTGTGCTCCCATTCAGAGTTTTGCATGATTGTCTCTTGCATGCCCTCAGCTATAAAGTAGTTGGAGCAGTGTTTCCCCTGCTGGTTTGTTGCCATTTGTAAACATTTAAAATTTTTGGTATTGTGTTACTTGTCCTTGTGTTGTTGTGTGCTAAGTCATGGTGTGTGCAATGGTTTTTATAGAAACCTCCTTACCAGCATGAAACAGGCAGTTTATGGTGGATTTTGCAAAATTTAACACCTGCAATTTGTCTGCTACGACGTTTTTCACTTTTTCTTCACATCTGTAGTCATAGTACTTGATATCATGATGGGTTGGCTATTCCTTCAGCTGCTTTATTGCCGATTCGTGGTATTTGAAGCTCTAGTTCTGAGCACTGTTCTGTGTTAATTCCTCTTCACCAGCAGCAGTCCCATGTGGCTCATACAGTAGCTACTACAGCCACTGAGATTTGCACTGGGCAGGAAACAGCTGAGGTTTCCAGCCTGGTATTTCTGTGGAGCCTAGAGCAAACAACTTGTGTGTGATATGCACATTCTAAGTGTATACTTGCCCATCATAAAACCTTGTGAGTGCATTAAAAAAAAAAAAGTAAACATGTTCTGCATTGGGTAAATTGTTCTGGTATTGGTAGGTATATTTCGACATATGCATGTGGGTTTGCATTCTTTATTTTTCTAGTTGGAAGAGTCCTTGTCCTTCGTGTGCAGTGCTCCTGATCCAAAGTCTCATGAAGCCTTTGCACTTTAATTCAGACTTAGTGTTTGCTGTCTGTTCACAAAGCACAGGTGACCCTTAAGAAAACGAAGACTCAGACACTTTCTGTAAATCATTTATGTCACCTGTGCCACAATGTCAGGTAGAGCTCTTCAATATGCATTTGGGAGAGATGGCAGGAGGCAGATAGTGCTCCATGAAGTATGTTGCAATATTAATTTGTCAGTCTTCAAAACTGCCCTATAAAAAAGGCAGTAAAAAAGAAATTTCTCTGATTTTGCACATGGAAAAATGTACACAATGCCACCTGTTCTTACTTGCATTCGTGACGTTGTGTGAGTGATCTAGCTGGCAAAGATAAACTGACACTAATTTGTTTCTTTATCTAGACTCACTACTTCGGCCTTTGGTTTCTCAGCAAGAGCCAGCAAGACCGCTGGGTTGAACTGGAAAAGCCTCTGAAGAAGCAGCTGGACAAATTTGCCAATGAGCCTTTGCTTTTCTTTGGGGTTATGTTCTATGTGCCCAGTGTTTCCCGACTGCAGCAAGAGGTAACAAGGTATGTGCTTCCCTCTCTTCACAGTATTGTGATAGAGCTGGGAGAGAATGGGGCTGTGATAGAGCAACTGAGAGAAACAGTTGCTCTGTTTCTGGCATTCAGTATTTGCCCAGGTATCCTGTGGTTATTTCCTTTCCTGATGATTGCCCAAATAGGAAAAAATGGGAGAAGTCACCATTTGATTGTGTCTCCTTGGGAAGAGGGAAAAAAAAAAGCTGTCTTGCTGAATGATTGCGCATGACCAACTGCAGGGAAAAAATGGGAGTAATAGTTATATGTTTAAAAATCTGACATAAATTTCAAAAAGGACCATGATGATCATGGTTTTTTCTTGTGTAACTTTCTACGGATGAAAAGGAAGACACAGTATATAGAAGTTTAGTTTATTATTCTTAAGCCTACATGTGCTTTGGTGAAAGTGAACTTTGGCACTTTTTTTCCCAGGTTTTGCTCAACCCACTCCTGATTTTCCCTTATGCTTCACAAAAAGATTAAAACTGTTAAGAGGACATTAGTCCTTTAATTATGATCAGGGCATACCTTTGCAAACAACTTCAGTGGGAATTACTCTTTTATTCAGAGCCCTGTGCTGCAGTTGTAACAACACAACTGTTTTGAGGGGCTATTTTTGTAAACCACATCACTGTGTGGTTTTTGCACATCTGTGCTATACTGAAATTTAATCATACAAAAAAAGAAAGTGAGGAGAAAAAAGCCCACCTCACCTAAAAAGGGGTGGAATTGTTTTCTTTTTAACCAAAATTATTTCATTTATCTAGTCTAGAGAAAAGTTGTATCAGCACAGCTAAAGGTAAAGCCTGGAATAAGTGGGTGAAGTCTTCAGGGTGGCAGAAGCCTTGCCACTGAAAAAAACCCTTCTGTTGCGGAAAACCTGGAATTCACCACATGGTCATAATAGCTAAGACAACATATATAATTACTGGAGAAAGAGTGGCCTTAATTCTAGAAGGCATGCAAGATGTGAAGCATTTTTTATATTGCAGATTGTGTATTTTAAAGGATCTTTATTTGACAATGAACTGGAGACTTGATGTTGGCAGGATGTGAAAAAGTTGTTTCTTGAAATGGCAGCTGTCGAGCCATCCCTTGGCTACTGTGTGTGCTGAATTCTTGCGAAAGAATGGGATAAAAGCATCATAAAACTTCAATTTTGATGAGAACAGACCAAACATTGATGCTTGTCTGTATCTGTGTGTTCCTGCTTTGCAAGCGCTGGGAGAGCAAAGCCTCAGTACCTTTTCCTTCAGAATTATTTTAACGTGCAGACGGAATGTCTGAAATGTTGTGTTGCTCAATTTGTCAGCCCAGTCCTGGCCTAGCTGTGTGCAAGGAAGCATTGTAGCTACTTGGATGCTATTATCTCTTCAAGCTGCAGCCTGCAGTGCTGATTGCTCATTCATAGCTCACCTGCAGAGGTATATTTGCTCATTCTGCCCAGGTTGGTAATAACAAAGCATTTCAGTGACAAGTGAACTTCACAGCACTCTCAATTGGAGTGGCTGCTGAATTATTTTTCTTTCTGAAGTGATTGATAACATAAGCTGCAGAGTCTTATAAGTGCCTTTTATGTTTCTTTAAACATGTGTAGCAAAGGCAGCAGTTTCCTAGAGGATTTCAGATATAGAATAGCCTGTTAAGATTTGTTTGTTTGTTTCATGGAGTGGAATTGCTGCACTGTAGGTGGTGTGATGGCAGCAAACCTTCAACCGTGCAACAGGTAGATTCACGTTTGAAGCAATGGTGGGGACCTGGAGGATTCTTCTGAAACAAATGGCAGAGAAAGGTTTAGTTTAAAACCTAATTAGATGGACAGATGGATGTGAGCTTGTAAGGGGTTTTTTTGGCTTTGTTTCCTCTTGGTAAACTGATTAAACATTTGTTTTTATTTTGATACTGGCTGCTTCTAGGATTAGACTTGATCATGATATGATTACATATGATGTTGAGGTAGGTGCTGGACTCGCCCACTCAGTGCCTATGTATTTGACTTATATTTAGTTACAAATGACAAATCTGTCTGAAATGCAGAACTTGTGATGAGACACTTCATCCCCTTCTGGGAGGCTGCAGAACCACTGCGAACAAATCCAACCCCAAAACACAACCATCACCAAAGGCCAAAGCTGCAGAGGTGGTGACAGTACTGCCAGCAGTGAACCTGTCACCTTTGTAACCTTCTCTAAGTGGAAACATCTCCAGCCCTGAGCTTGTCCGGCTGTGTTTGGAGCTGGAGGTGAAACCCATCTCTCAGCCTAAGCTTTTAGTTAATTGTGGACTCCAGAGTTTCCAGGGTTGATTAATATTCCTTGAAGATGATGAAGTCTTCTGAGAATGCTTCAGCAAACACTGACATAATGCACAAGTATTCAAAAACTAGGGAGTTGGTTTCCTGAGCTGGTTTACTCTGCCTCTGATCTGTAGGATTATAGACTTGATAGCTGGTTTTGGGAAATTTGTCACCAAATTGAATCTTCCTTCCTGTTCCCAGTGACTGCAACCTCCTGTGCCTCACATACTGTCATTGCAAAAAGGGAAAATGATCCAAGTCTTTCAGACTGGTTGAGAGGAGCATTATTTAGGGTGTTTGTCACTAGCTCTGAGGTGGTGTCCCTTAATAATTTTATTTGAAAGATCATCTGACTCTTCAAAACAATATGTGAACCATTTTGTGCTTTCTGTTGTTTGGTGATTGGGACCAACAGGAAGAATCTTGATACCAATAGGACAGTATTTATAAAATCGTAACTCCTTTACATCTTATCATTACTGCTGGAAGTAGAAAATGCTATTTATGCCTCCAGGCCCCTGGATTTTGACTGCCTGCAGGTGTTGGTAGTGGTCAGGAGCTCTTTGTGGTTTCTCTGGTAACCTCCTGTATTGACAAGCCAAGTGTGGCAGAAGTAAGGGTGAGTACCACTGCTCTGAGCACTGTGTCCCCCAGTGCTGGACAGACTCGATGCAAACCTGCCCACACGTGACGTGCTGGGAGAGGAGTGGAACAGCAGTGTAGTGAGGAGTCAGTGGGGTGTCACAGTGTGGGAGGGTCAGATGATTTCCTGAGGTGAAATGCAAGCAGCAGTTGCAGAATGGTTGAGGTTAGAAGGTATCTCTGAAGATCGTCTGCTCAGAGCAAGGTCAGCTAGAGGAGATTGCTCTAGGACTATTTCCCATTGGGTATGGAATATATTCATGGAGGGAGACACTCCACACTCACTCTGGGAAATCTGTTCTGGTGTTCAGTCACCTTTGCAATAAAGAAGGGTGTTTATGTTTAGAAGGCATGCCTTGTATTTCAGTTTGTGCCCAAATGACCTCACAATTCCAAGTTGTGGATGGGTGCTGAGCAGGTGAATGGGTTACCTGGGCTGGCCATGTAACTGGTTATTGAGGACTTGTGGAGCTGCAGGCACCTGTGTATGAGCACAAGTACTGCCATGTCTTCGTGTGGGATGCCTGTAGTTAATTTGTGGGAGGTGTTTCTGATAATGAGAGAGAGCCTGTGCTAAATAAAATGAAAAGATAAGACTGTCAGAGCAGTTTATTTAGCTCGTAAGCTCTTTAAAGCCAACCCCTGAGACCTGCAAGAGAAGATGAGGCAGAGAGTACACTGGGGAGCACATTAATTATTTTAGTAGGTCAGATCTGACTCTGGCTTGCAGTTCTTTCCTTCTTTGCTACAAAACTGACACTTGCTTAAAGATGAAAGTATTAGTGGTGTGGAGCTTTTCTCTTTGGATGAAGTTAATCACTGGGACAGGGTAAGACACACCTGTAGGACATTTGTCAGTGTTACTCAGTTTGTGGTTTTGAATGCAAATGCTGGGGCTACTCAGGGCAGTCATGTTTCCTGACCTGTGATGGCTGCTTCCCAAGGATATCCCAGGGAAATCAGAAAGCAGACACCAGTTGTAGAGTACCTGTCTTTTCTTTCTGGTAGTGGCCATGACATAAATATTATTGCTATGCCTTGGTTTCAGTGCAGTAGCATTGTACTCTTGGCATTGAGCCTTCTCCTAGGAAAGTTATTTCCTACCCTCTTATTTCCCTACTCTTCCTCCTCTGTTTCTTTTCGCTTGAGTTGAGGCTCCCATCTGTATATATTCCCTGATCTTAGTCCTGTCTCCTCCAAGATCTCAGTGTCTCCAGAATCTCCCTGACTGCTGGTCATGACATTCTACTGGTGCCCTGTCCCACAGATGTTTTCCATTTCCACAGATCAATTAAAACTCCATAATAATTCCTTAAGGTGTCAATAGGAGTTTTCACCATGTTATTACTGCTACAATTTGAAAATTTCTAGAAGAATTTGTGATAAACAGAATTTAAAAAAACAAAACAAACAAACAAACACAAAAAAACCCCCTCTTCAGACTCAATGGCAGTTACAGCAGGAGTAATTTGGGTGGGAGTATGGGGATTGGCACATTAGCAAAAAGCATTTTTCATGGAAGGCTACTTAGACAACCTCTTTTTAGTCATCCAGCTGTTCTCAGTGAGCAGCCATCGCAGATGGAGATGCTGCGCATGCTTTTGGCATATTTAAAGCACCTGGGATCTGCATAGTGTTTGATATAAAGCAGTCTTTGTGATGCCCTGTAGAGTAGATATTTGCATAGATTAGACATATAAATCTGCCTTTTATTTTCTGCTAGCTCCTCAGAGAGGAGGCATCCTTTCAAGCATTTATTTAAAAAAAAAAGTCTTTGTACAGTGTCTAAAGTAAACAGGCTTGCTTTCACTGTGCTCTTGTTCCAAAAACAGAGAACCCACACACTCTTGTGGCTTTCTGAAAATGTGGGTGCGAAGCTGCTTTCTGCACAATTATCAGACAATCCAGGACCTTTTTCTTTTGCCCCCTTCCCACAGTTCTGAGGGAAAACTGAAGTCCCATTTTGCTCCCCACAGGAGCTCTTTCTTAGTGCCTGATACTGCTGTGCCTCCTGTGAAGAAATAAAGGTGTGCTTTGGTCTGTTTTTCTTTTTTCTTTCCTGGAAGAAGTTTTCAGTATCTTACTAGGTGCTCTGTACTCAGTGATATCCAGTGGCTTTTCTGCTGTTACAGACTGGGACATAATCCCGGGAAGTGAGAGCAGTTCCTAGTGTGGGTGCCCCCGTGGAGCTGGGTCCCCGTGGTGCTCTGCATGGTAGGTCTGGCATGCCTGACTCTGTAGGGAGGGACATGTTCCAGCATCTGCAATGTGCTGCATTGGGCTTCTGCCCCAAGTTCAGCTGTCAGCTTTGCATTTCCCCAGAAGAACGTGCTGTACAGCTTTCCTGTGAAAGGAAACAGTGTTTGGAATGGGTTGGCTGCACCTGCGAAGTGTGGGAATGAATGTGTTCGCAGGTGGAAAATTAGAGCCTGTGCCTCCCGGGCTTCTTTTCTGGATGGTCTGTGAAAATTCAGCCTCAAACTTACCTTCTTTTAACTAAGTGAACATTTATTTTCTTTGATGTTTTGCTGCCATGCCCTTTTCTTCACCATTTCTTGTAGCTGTTTTTTTGGTTTGTCTTTTAAGGAAATATCTCTTCTTCACAGTTCCCAGCCTTTCCCTTTCTTTATTTTTCTACAAGTGTTAGGTGAAGACCTTTTAAGCAAAAGTTCTTTTAAGGCATTAAGAGGTACAGACTCCTAGGACTGTATGAATTTTTAAATTGTGTGAGAATAAAGTAGAGGGGAAAAATTAGTGTTTGAGTGCTTCATATTTACAGGGAAAAATGTTTTCGCAAACCTGTTTTAACAAATGCTGGATTTTTTGCCTTCCCCTCAAAAAAGTCCTTGTTAAATGTCTTGCCTACTTGAGCTTATCTTTGCTTTTAGTCTGCTGTGCTTTCCTTTTTTTTTTTTTTTTGAAAAAGCTAAAGTTTCACATCCTCCTGTGTAGCTAGCTTTTAATACGAGTCCAGTCAGCTGCAGCTTTCTACCAATCACTGCTGTCCTTTCTGCTAGTTACTGCTCCTTACACCGTGCTTTTAATTTCTGTGTTAAGGCTGGATATCACATATCCTCCTGTGCCAGCCTAGTTTTGTGGCAAGCTCAGCGAAGTGGAACTCTTTTGGCTGTTGAGGATATAACATGTACTTGTTACATGTACATAAGACTGCTTTGCTTTTCATGGTTGGTCACACCTGCAGTTTGTGGCTGCAGAAGTCTCTGTGTGTACTTTTAAGCTCATGGTAGTTGGTTTGCCTTCATTGTCGAAAATAATTATTTTGAGTATCACACTGTGCTGGAAAAAACAGCACAATGTGTACAATGAGATTTGTTCCAGACATCCTGGACTGTGCTTGCCTGAGGTGAGGACTGTGACCTGTTGTGTGGCTGTGCTTGTTATTACACCACAGATACTCATAGGATTTTTTTAATGCAAGTGGTTCTCAAAAATGTACTGACACTTAAAAAATTGTCTGTGAAAGTACAGGAAAATAGCATGCAGGATGAGATGAGAAGAGAGATGCGTGGTTTAGTTGAGTGCATTGGTAAATGAGAGAGAACTGAGTGAGACATGGCAAATGGGAAAGTGGAGTGTTTGAACAAAAGAAGTCCAGTCTCTTACACCTGGAGATGTAAGTCAGAATTTAACCCTTCAGTGCTACTGGTGTGTAACAGAGTGGAAAAAAGTTTGGTTTTCAGACAGCGGAAGTCTCACTGCCTTGTCTGGATTTGTCTCTTCCTAGGAGACTTTGTCAGTTTGTGTTCGTGGTGTACTTACCACCAAATGTTTTAGGAGCATGCCTGCTGTCTTGGAAAGATCTTATCTGGAGGCAGGCTATGTAGTTTCCAGAAAAATGATGGCACTCATTGCCTGCTTTTCTGGGAAGTGTTGTGGCCATGGTGCTCGTGCTGATCAGCTCTACTCACACCACACAGGAAAGGCCCTGACACACAGTCCTCCCTCTTGGCACCAGAAACAGCTGTGTGCCGTGCCCAGCTGGAAAGATGATGCACCTCCTCTTCACTAAGAAGCAACAGTGTTCTCTCCAACATAAATATGATATTAATGATCAGAAGAGTCCTGTGTTTTTAACTATTTCCAGTTTAAAAGTTTGTTAGTTCCCTTTGTTTCTTAAATTGAGGTGGACCCTTGTGTAGCATAAACCACTGCAGCTTCTTTCTTCTACTGGAATATTTCCCACTTTATCATTATATATATATATTTCTATTTTATAGAGAGCTTTGGATCAATGGACTGCAATTTTAAATGGTTCACATGAATTAAAACAGTTGCTGCTATACATGGGAGCTGTATCAAATGAACAGAAAAGAACAGGGTATTTTGTGAGAATGGCAGACCTTAGAAATGGAAGATAGTTTAATCCCGTGAATCCCGTCAAAACTTTTGTTCTCAGCTAAATGATTTGGAGAGTCAAATTACTGGATAAATTTTTACAGAGGAATGGTGTGAAACAATCATGAAAGGGCAGAGAGTGCCGACTGACCCAAATGTGGTGGTACCGTTTCTTTCCTGTTTAAACAGAAGAACTAACAGAGGGTGCTGTAGGTATGTGCTGAGTATTGAAACACAGCAGAAGAAGAGCTGGGACAAGTACTAATAAAAGTGTCTTATTCATGGGAGTATTTGTGGGATCTCATGGTGAGATCTCCTAGAGGAAGCAGTAGGAACCGTGGAGCTGAAATTTTATAAATTGACATGAGGCAAATAAATTTTTTGCTGGAACAGAATTCCCTTGGTTTTAGATGGCTGTTGACAGCTTGCATGACCATACAGGCCCCAATCCTGTTCAGGGTCCTCAAGCTGATAGTCTCACGACTGGAACTGCACCCCATCTCCCAAAGCTGGGAGAAAGGCAAGCTCTGGGATTCATTGCTAAGTGAAACCAAGGAGTGCTGAATCCTCAAGGATCCCAGCTCTCTTATGTTGGACAGGATTGTAGGTGGGTCATGAA
>WEIT01020551.1:3088-18850 GCA_013389985.1 Dryoscopus gambensis | reverse complement strand
CCCCCCCCCACCCCTTTCTTTTCTGTTCCCTTCCTTCCCACTGCAGGAATTTGGGCTCATGTAGCCCAGGCAAGGGAGCAGCTCTGGAACTGCATGCAAGCTGGATGAGTCCTCAGAGCCCTGGGTGGCCACCCAGGCTTAGACAGTCTGGGATATTTGCGTTTTGGTGCTCCTTTGATGGTTTTATTGTTTTGTTTTAATTATTAGACTTTTTTTAATATTAGTGGCTACTGCAGCATAAAACACACATTAGGCTTGTACTTGCCTTGTTGTAAACACCCTGATACTTAATTAGCTTTCATGTTGTATTTAGAGGACAGCAACAACAAATAATGTGCAGTATTTGCCTGGGTCTTCTTGTGTTCGTATTATTGCAGCGTATGTGTTGTTTTGCTTTTCAGTAATATTTTTGAGTTGGTTCTTTTTGGACGTGTGTTTTAGTAGATGTTTAAACTTTGACTTAAAAGAACTCCTTCAAGGCAGACCTAAGATTTAACATTAATTCCCTGTTTATAAAATATTTGCTGAGGAGGGCAAACCCTTCTCACAGCTGACTTTCTTCAGTGAATGGGGAGCTTGTTCTCTGTGTGTTGGTTGTTGAAAGCTGAGCTCTTTGTGCCAGCTATTTTAAGAAACTGTTGATGCTTAGATCTAATCTATTACATTATACTGTGCTTTTAGACCAGAAAGTGAATGCGTTTTCATGTGTGTGGTTGGGCAGTACATATGTAGCAACTCTAAAAAATAGTGTTGCATAACTATGAATACAGTGTGGGATACTTTCAGCCTGCATTCTTGCTTTACTGTGTTTTGAAGGCAGTGGCTGTGATGGTTAGAAATGTTGCAACAGGAATGTCTTGGCATTAAGCAGATTCACATTTATATCTGATCATAAGGAAATAATACTAATTTTATATTCTGGGGCTTAGTCACATGTTCTAACATATTGCTTTCCTGATGGGAGCTATTTCTACACTCAATTTTAGTAGAACAGATACTTTTGGCGTAATCTAGCTTTATTTAAATGGGCCCTTTTAAATGGAAGCAAAGATTACATTCTGAGGTTCTGTTCTTCTCACCTAGTAATGACACACCATTTACACAAGGTGAGGGAGCTTCCTCTCTGGTCTTAGGTAGTCCAGGTTGAATCCTTCCATGCCAGTTATGATAGTGGAGGCATTTGCACTTGGGAAAAAAGTGCTTTGGATCTCCTTTTCTTGTCCACCTGGGCACATGTGCTGTTGGAGACACTGGCTGAACCTTGGTGTTGGATAAGTAATGTGGATGGCTTTTCCCATGGTTGACAACCATAAATGATTCAGATTTTTTAACAAGAATTCTGCAGCTGGGCACAATGTAGCAATCTTATTATCCATGCTTGTGACTTTTATTATGTTAGGCACTTCCCTAAACTTTGCAGCTCTTGAGATGAGGTAACGATATGAATTTCAGTCTGGAATTTTTTAATGTTCAAAACGCGTCTCAAACTGGATTGGTAAAGAGCAAGTAAAGAAAGACATGAAAGGTATGACTCCAAATATTCTACAGCTCTCAAAAACATAAGGAAAAAGAACACCTAGCTTTACCAAACAAAGAAGTATCATTCTTCAATAATAGTATGGCTTTGAGGGGGATTGATGTGTGACCTGTGAAACTTCAGAGATGACAGTACTGTAATTGTGCATCCCTTTCAAAAGTGCATAAGGAGCCAGATAGAAAATGTAGATATGTGCAACTGGACAGAAGAGGCTTCACTGACTCACAGAATCTCTCAAGTTGGAAGGGACCCATAACAATCACTGAGCCCAACTCCTTGCTCCTGGCAGGGGTACCTAAAATTAAATCATACCGTTTAAAGCATCATTCAGATGCTCCTTGAACACCGTCAGGCTGGTGCTGTAGTCATTTTCTTTGGGAGCCTGTTCTAGTGACCAGTCAACCTATGGGTGAAGAATCTTTTCCTCATATCCAATCTGAACTTGGAATCGCCGAAGAATCATAGAAGAGTTTGGGTTGGAAGTGACCTTTACAGGTCATTTGATCCAACCTCCCTGCAATGAATAGGGACCTCTCCATCTAGATCAGGATGCCTAGAGCTCCTTTCAATCTGATCTTGAGTGTTTCTAGGGATGGGACATTCACCACCTCTCTGGGCAACCTGTTTGACCACTCTCACTGTAAATAATTTCTTCATTATATCTAGACTAAATCTACCCTTTTTTAGTTTAAAAACACTGCCCCCTTGTCTTATCACAACAGGCCCTGCTTTACCCCTGTCTCTAATCCCAGTGTAAGTACTTCTCCTAAGGCAGCTTCATTCTGTTTCCTCGTGTCCTATTCCTGGTCACCAGAGGAAGTGACTGTTTATGGTAGGTCACGGCTGCAAACCACTGTGTTAAAAATGTGTCTTGATTATATAGACTGCCAGGATTGAACCTTAATTCCAGAAAGAAGAGCTGAGGGTCCATGAGACTGAATCTAGTACTTGAGACATTTTATAATCCTTAAAGAGAAGGAAATACATTAAGCATTTTGAAATTGCTTTGAAGGTCTAACCAGTTTCTGCTGGAGGAGAAAAAGTTCTTCTGTCTTCCTGCAAGGAAACAAAAACCATTTGAGTGCCCTATATATTTATTTCACGATATCGGACAGTAGAAATGGTGCTGAGGCTAGAAATCCGGGCTTCTGCTTTCATCAGTGAAGAGCTTGCTTTGTGTATGGAGCTGTGTTTGGATGAGTCACACCTGCTGCTTTTTGTTTCTCAGCCTCTGAGGAAGCTGTCCTCACTGCTGCTTGGTGATAAGCACTTGTGTTAGGTGGATCACTGTGATAACCGGGAGTTATCTTCTGTTTAAATCCTTCTCTTCCTGCTCCTTGGCTTCCTCCTGTAAGATTTCCCAGTGCCACACGCACACATGGTTGCGTGTCTCTAGCCACACTCCTAGCAGTACCCCTTCCATGTGTGCGTGTTATTTAATGGAAAATCTATTGAAAGTCTGTTTGTATGATATGAATGTGTCCCTTTTGCTTGTTTTATGTTAGTAGCTGGTTAAATAGTGCTGAAAAATGATATAAAATCTTGCTGTAATTGGCAGCAGAACCTCATGAAAACTGTGACTTAACCTGCTTTTTGGAATGAAGTGGAAAATGGTGTCCTGCTTTCTTTGAACTGCAGTGTCTTAAGGAGAGCGGATGAGTGTAGGGATAGTAACCTTCTGCTTACATAGCTGGAGGATGTGTCAAAAGTTGTATTTAACAACATGGCCTTGCTAGATCTACTTCCACTTGTAAACTCTACAAGGAACCTTCGCCCAGATATTTACTCTCAAAGACTGTGTCAGGCCTAAGACAGGACTCAGAGATGCAAAATGACAAACAAAGAACAGACCTTGTTTCTTAACGTATTTCTAAATAGAAATAATATTCTCTAGACTGGAAATTCAAGTCTAATGTTTCCTGACCGATGGGAGCGTGCTGCCATCACCATGATGGACAGGTGGTTCCCATCCACAAACTGGGAGGTTTCTGTAAACTTAATGAAAAAGCCTCTGCTGGTGGAATGACTCTCAATAGAATCAGTTATGAGAGATTTTGTTCCCTGAAGGTTCTTAGTGTATTGTTGCCTCTTTAAACCAGACAGATGCAACTAAAAGCAAATAGAGGGATTTAGAAAAAAAGATGTTAGCTTCAATGTTCTGGTTTAAAGGAGAAAGGGTAAGAAAAGTGGAAAAAGGAAAACACTTGTCATCCCTAGCTGCTTGAGTCACGGAAGTGCCCATCAGCGTTTCTGCATCTCCTCAAATGAAGATTAAAAAGATAATTTCTCCTCTAGTTTAGGAACTGAGCCACTCGCTGCCTTTGCCATTTAGACTATTGCAAACTGCTTGGCTGCCTTTTTTCTCCCTCCAGGTGTAGCAGCAATGTGTGCCACTGCAGAGGGAGGTTTCCCACTCATTAAGGAGCGCTGTGCACGGGGTGGATGTTCTGCTGCACCTCACACACCAGCATGTCCTTCGCACTTGTCTCCCAGGGTAGTTTAAGGCACTGGTTTTGACAGATGACTGCATTACCTAGGCTGGGGCTGGTATTCTCCTGTTTGTCTTCTCATACGATGCAGTAACAGGGACTTAGCAGTTTGTCCTCAGGGAAGTGCAGACTAGGGGGATGTACTCCTTAAACTCTTCATGACACGCACTGATCCTGCCTCAGTCATGTTGCTACTCCTGATGAAGCTTTGAAGAGTGAAGGTTGGTCCAGACTTCCTGTGTAATCAGTGGGGAGAAATGGCCATTTCCACAGTGTGATTCAGGGTTCCTCTGCTGTGCATCACTTTCTGCAGGTGATTCATTCTCTGTTTCCTACTGAGTGTTTTGAAAAGGGAATTGTGGGTCATTGGTCTTCTATTTTGCAGTCCCAGATAGGTGTCTGAAATTTTTCTACAGCGTCAGGAAGAGGGTCAAGCCACTAGCAGCAGCAGCATGTGAGCAAACAAATCCGTGAGTTCTGATTGCGATTTCTGTCTGCTTTTTAAATTAAGACAGTGGAAATCTTGGTTTCAGTAGCACTGCCAGTCTTCAGTTAAATTAATTCAATGTTGAAGTTTGTACTGCAGGCTGGAGCAAACTTCTTCCCTTCTCTTATTGCTGAGACACAAACCATGAAAACTAGTTAGTTTTAAACTTACCTTTTCAGTGATCTGAATACCTTTAATTTTTTTTTGCCTTGCTGGCAGGGTATAGCACTCAAGGAGCTGCAATTGGATGTCAGTACAACCCTGAAGTCTCTAAGTGTGTTTGAAAGCAGCATTTGTGTGGAGGCCCTTATGCAGCTGAGAATCTCAACAAGAATTTGGCAGAAATCTCAGTGTCGGAAGATGGCAGATTCCTGTGCAGTGAGATGTTTACTGGTTCACTGTTTCATCTTTGGCAGCTGCTTTTGCACTTGATATCTTCAGCTGTTTTTGAAGCTTTTACAAAGAATAATTATTCATTTCATGAAATGGATCTATTTTACCCACCCAACAGGGCACTGATTCACATATTTCCCTGGCAACACCCCATTGTTATCAGCGCTGTGTTCACTTTTGCAGGGCTGTGTTCACTGGGATGTTACAACTTCCTGGGCCATGGTTTTGTTGCACGACTTACTGAGGTGTGGGTTGACTGTTTTCAATTATTCCTTTGGAAACACTAGGGTCACTGGGGTTTCTGGGAGGTGGAAGCAACCTGAGTTTTCCTGTTTTCAGCTGGCAGTGCTGCTAGTGTAGATGTTCCAACAATCTTTTCACAGGAATATAAGGTGTTGTACTGACGACCTATAGATAGGCAGCAACTTCATTGTGTTACATTTCAAGCAGTGTTTTCTTATTGCCAGGACAGATTACTGTAAAAGGCAGCAGCCAGTGGACTGGATTTTAACTCCCCACCAGGTAAAATTCCACTAAATCAATAGAGCTTTCTCAGACATTGATTATGCAAGGTTGGAATACTACTTAAAGGTTTCACTGATAGAGTTTTGGAAATGAGCTCTAGAAATTCATGAACAAGGTTTCACTGCAGGCTCACCAGAGCTTTTTTGTTTTGTTTTGTTAAGTTCAGGCTAAGCACACATTCTTCTGTAAGTCTGAACGTGTTCACTTGCTCTTTGAATAAAGTAACACCTGAATACACTTGCGTGCTGCTCTGCACCCACAAAGCAATTATTTTGTGATGTGCTTCTGGATGCTTACATATGCATGCCAGTTGTTCACTGGTATATGTGCTCACTCAGTTCAGCTTTTGCATCGGTGCACAGCAGTACATTTAACCAGAAAAACATGGTGGACTTGAGTCATTCCAGAGTTTAGAGCGGTATGGAAGGCGAATATTTAAAACATTTATTGAAAAATGAAACGGGGCTTATGGGGTATATATATTATATTTTATTGTTTTGACTGACACATTGAGGGGAAGAGAATGGGGCCATGAGAACTCTTCATGTTTGTTTTGGGTCCAAAGAATAGTTATGCCTCTACTCAAGCCCCATTTAAAAAAAAAAAGATTATCTATTTATTTTCAGTACTGCATAGTATGAGCTGGAGTATACATTTGTTCTAGGTAACTCACCACATTTTTTTAGCATGATATTCTAACCTGCTTGGCCATTAACCTGGCTGGCTACCAGGAGAATTTTCAAACTGTTGACTCATATTGCTTCCATATGTAGCTTAAACCACCTTTTCCCACAGTAGATACAGCTTGAAGGTTAGCTGCCTTGTTTTTCAGGGCAGGGAGCAACATATTTTGAACTGAGTCAACACACATGAATAAAGGAAGTAAATACAAGGTACTTTTAATTTTTGGGGTCTAATCTCATTTTTTGCTGAAATCTGGTTCCAAATCAGGAAAGACCAACAGGAATTTTTTGTGCTCCTCTCCCCCAAGAGGTTAAGCAGTCTTCAGCATATGTAGCCATGGCTTATCTTTCCATTTTTACATGTTTATGAGGATGAATATTCACAGCTGCCATTTCAGGTGTTTTTTGGTTTTGCCATCTGAAGATCTGGGGGCATGAGTTGCTCTGCGTGTGTGGGACCTGCTGTTCTGAGGATGTGACTAACCAAGTGGGAAATGACACACAGGCTGCATGCCATGGCACCTTAGTGAGCACCTGTATGGAGGTGGGGCCGGTACGTGGTTGGAGCTCCCGTTCTGAGTTGGAGCCTACGTTTTGTGTCAGGCACCTAAGGACAGGTGCTGGCTAGGAGAATTGGTTTATTATCCATTAAATATGATTTATTTAAGAAATAAATAATTATTTATTATCAGAGCAATAGCTGCCTCTGGGACACACAACTCAGGGTGAGGAGGAGCAGCCCTGGAACCCCTCTATGGGAATGGGGAGGACCATGTTCAAAGGAAGGTGAGGGTGGAGGCAGCAGTTGTGGGAGATATTGTGGGTTTGCTCTCAAAAAAACCCAACCATGTTGTGAAAAGCAGTGTGTGGCTTTGCTGCAATTCACCTGCCTGACTCAGTCCTACCTTTTTTTCTTTCTTTTTGTTATCAAAAGTGAAAGTAAAGCTAAAAAGAAAAAATAGTCTCCTGAGCTGTAACGTTTGGATGTCTGTAGCCAAATCCAAGTCTTCTGTTCAGTTCAGGAGGTATGAGCACATAGCTGAGCATGTTTTCAAGCCTGGTCTGAAGTCAGTAGGACTGTCATGTTGAACAATAACACCTTTAGCATGTGTTTAAAACCCGAACCAAATGGATACGTGGCTTTTTTCAAAGACATGTGGGTAACAAACTCTTTGCTCCCAAATTTTTTATTCTAGTGTTTATGTAATATTTATGCTTGCATTGAATGGGGTTTATTTTCAGTTAAAAATGCTAAAATACAGATTTGTTTGAATTATATGATATTGTTTTACTTTTGTAATCCCACTCCAGCCTTTATAAAGATGAATTCAATGGTGGTGTCACTGTGGTTTGCTGGACTCCAATTTGCAGAGACCAAACGTAGCCTTTTCCAAGTGAAAAGGCTCAGAAGACGAGAGAATATGGCTTCCCCATTTTTTTTTACTCTAAAAGGCATGTTGAAGTTTTGTGCTCTATAATTCTTTAGGTATTTGGATTAACTCTGATAAAATTATAGGTGGTTGTAAGGGAGTTTATTGTGCTTATAAACTGTAGTGGGGCTCCCTGTAATTTGTTATAATTAATTCAATAGTTCAAGAGCAGAAAATCGAGATCAGGTTGTGGCATGCCTTCCTTTCTTGCTAAAGCATGCCATTACTGGCCTTTTTATTTAAAGTTTCACTTTGTGCTTGCGGGTTTATTTGAACTTGGAGTATGCAAAATGCATAATACACTCTTAACAAAAAAGTACAAGTACAGAGGATGGACCTGTTGTGGTTGGGGGGATTTCTGTTTAAATATAGAAAAATTGGTGGATACTGTGAAGCTGCATCTGGTGGCTGAGCCTCTCATGGAAGGAGTGTGTGTTTTGGAAGGCTTGTGTCACGTCTGCGGGCTGCAACGAGGCCTGGGTGCATGTCTGTGCTTGTGGCCCATCAGAAGTGGCAGGAAAAGAAAACCACTGGCAGAGCGCTTCTTTCCAACGCAAGCTTCCTCTTTTGCTGCCAGTGAGAATGCCGAGTGTGACGCTGTTGTCTCCCGCCTCACTGCTGAGGGCTTCACTGGCCATCCCTTTAACTCTGGGCACCAAAGAGCCACAGCACGCTGATACCAGGCTACACTGGAAGCATATACTGCTTCTACAGGAGAGGTTATAGAGCCTGTGTTACCTTCCTAAACGGTCAATATCCATTTCTAATGCAAGCATACTTTTCTTTAAGTGCTCAATTTTTCTGCAGAAATTTGGTGTTGTTGACTGATTCATGCCAGAATAAAAACCTTACTGCTCGTAAGATACTTTGCATTTACTTTTGAAATCGTGTGCCAGCTGTGTAAAGAACTGGAAGGGGTGGAGATCTGGAATTTTAATTGTCTTTTGGGGAATGCATGCAAACGAACAGCCTTTCAGTAGTCAACTGTTGAAATGGAGGTGGTTAACAACAACTAAGCAGTGCACAGTTTTCATCAGGCTGTCTTTAGCTGTGCAAAGTTTTCCTGTTCTAGTTTCCTTAGCCAGGAGCTGAGTGTGGAGCTGGTCCTTAACCTTTGGAAGGCCTTGGCCTTTTGTAGGAACCTCGCTGGTCAGCTGTGGTAGCTGGCCTTTCACTGTGTGCCTCACTGCAGCTCACCAAGCAAGCCAGACATCCAGGCTCTGTGTCATTTGTCCTTATCTCACAACCTGCATATCAAAATGAATGGAAAGTGACCATCATTGTCAAGTTAGTCTGTTGTAGCCAAATACCCTCTTTTCCCCTGTAACTATAATCTGTTGCTTTTAAAGAGAGAGATTGAGTGATCTGAAAGTAGGTGATAGGAACTGTGTTTTGATCTGTTCTCTTTTTTTTCAATCCAATGTGTGAATATGATGCTATCCCAGTATTGTTCTGTCTCATTAGGAAGGGGAATGACACAAATCTTTCCATGTATTTATTTAGTTTTTAGTGTCAGTCATGTTTTCCATCCAGCTGCTGGAGGAAACCAGGATGTAGGCAGTTGGATGCTGATTTTGAACAGCGTCATTTCTCAGTTACCTGAAGCTAACCTTGACCTACCCTCTGAGGTTGTTATGATCAAAGAGCTCTTACCCTGGAAGATGTTATGACTGTGTTTTTACTATTGGCATTGACAGTATGAGCTTCTGAAAGAATTTCCTCCTGCATGTGTGACAAAGGCTCTTTCGTCTCCTTCACTCTTTTTTTCTGGCAAGTCTGCTGATCTTCCTGAAGGTCTGTGACAGGGTGTGGTAGACTCATTCTCAATGATACTCTTCCAAAAATATTACCCTTCTTTTAGTGGAAACGCTGCCATTGTTTTTTATATTCTAACACAAATCCTGGATAAATGGCTGTTGTCTAGTACTGTGAAACATCAGACTTTCGCTGGGAGAGAAGTTGATGAAATTCCAAAGGAGTGAACTAGAGATGTTCTGTTTATCAACCCCATCTAAGTTTTTAAAGTGGCAAAGACGAGGCATTAGCTCTGTGTTACTGACAATGACATCATGAATCTATGTATCTTTTTTTTTTTAAGTGCCTTTAGATTAAGATGTGCTGATTGAATCCTTGCCTCCAAAATGTGTTTCAGCATGCTCAGGCTCAGAAATCATAACAGCATCTTTGCCAATATACTGATGCTGCATTTGAAAAGACAAGTCTTGTCTGCCTGTCTGCCTTCCTTAGTGTATAAAATCCACTCCAAGTTTGCAAGTCAGATTTGTTACAGTATATTGAGTGACCCACACGAAATAAGCAGCATCCAATTAGTAGTACTCGGGATTGAAACTTGGGAACAAAACCTAGATCTCCCAATCTGCCTTGGATTCCTGCCCAAGTTTACATGTGTAGCTTCACCAACCTCAGATATTCTGTAAAGTTTGGCTAATCGTTATTAATCATTAATACATTAAAGCATGTTTTTCTCAGAAAAGCTACCAGCAAGAGTTAAATAGTAATATGATTGTCTCAAATATGTAATAAATAAATAGAAATCACTTTTTGGTCATTATCAGTGAGTTCCTTTGATTTCCCACTGAATAGCCAAGTCATTGGCTCATCTACCTCAAAGGCTTAGAAAATATGTCCTCAAAATAAAAAAATGGGCTTCTATTTCAAATGTAGCATATAGGTTATCTATGGAATCCTCTTGTTAAATAGTATCAAAGCCAAAATCATGGCAGATTTTAAGGTGTGAGGGGAACAATAGACACATCAATATCAAAGCTAGTGCTTAATATAATTTTAGTAAACAATAAAAGGCCTCTGTTCTGGAGAAACCGCTTCCCCTGTGGGCACATTATTGCATAAGTGTACATTGCAGCATCTCTCCTCAGAAATATATTACCATACTAAGATAATCTCAGATGAGCTGACTCGGACTGTTGTGACTCAATGAGACTTTTATTGTGTTCCTAATTTTAGAAGATCGTATTGTACTCTAATTGCAATTTTTTTTGAAGTTGGAAAAGAGCTAAAGTTCTTGAGCTAAACCACTTGTGGACCAATCTGTTTCTCCTTTGAGTCTTAAAGTTTCCTTCTTTTGGAGATATGAAATGGTAAAGCAGTTCTCTTTTCCTCCAGAGAAGAAGTTAAATTACGTAGTTATGCAGCTATCCAATAGATAGGCTTGATGCCAAAATGGTACCTAATGAGTTATAAAAAAGTTAGTCATGCCAGTAATTGCATCATTAGGAACGATTGTAAAGGAGTTGTAACTCTTGGGTAACTAATACATGTTTTGTAGTGCTTTGTTTGTTTTCAGATACACTAAAGGTAAATATTTATTGGTATTGAAACTGTGATGTATTTATATTGGCTTGAAATTTCAAAATAAAACAAACTGATTAAAAATTTAAAAAAAGCTTCTTAAGTGTTTCCTGCTGCATTGCAGATAATGTGTATAGTACAAACCCTTCCTGATGTACAGAGAAGGAAAGTAAAACCAGGAAAAAAAATACAGACAAGTCACATTGCAGTATTCAAACAGTATTAAACCTTATTAAATCAATCCTGTCACATTTTTGTATAAAATATACATTTAGCTTGTAAATCTCTGGAACAAAAAGAATTTTTTGTTCTGTTCCTGTAAATTTCCTAGCACAGTTTGATGCTGCTTGATTACTAAAGCTAGTGGATCTGATAATACTGAGTAATTATTAAGGTAAGGAAGTTTTTGCCTTGTGGTTCTTTGTGGAAGTCACTAGTAAGAAAATCCTGAAGATGCAGTGCAGTTACTCTGCAAACCTAGCCCATATTCGTGCTTTTGTAAACCATCCTTTAATTTCTCTACAAAGATCTCCCTTCCAGTATTCCTCTGGCCAGGTTCTGTGTGGCTTGTGATATCTGAAACGTTGGTTGTTGAGGAGAATGGAAACCAGTGAAATTGAGTGATTTTCTGCATGTATCATATAGCAACAGGAGTTTTACATCAGATGAACAGTGGTGATGGAAGGGTGCAGAGAAAGTGACACTCTACAAACACCCATGTTCTTTTTTGAAGTGACAGGAGAACAAATGTGAACCCCGGTCTTGTGGGGGGGTCCATGCAGAATTGTTTGAGCAAATGGAGTTTCCCTACATTTATGCAGCTGTAGCAGAGTCTGAATCTGGGTGTTACAATTAAATTTTAAAACAGTACCCTTATCTCCTGCTTGCTAATACCACTGGGTTTTGGTGGGGTTTTTTTTTTCCTTTCATAGTATGGATTGCCAAAATACAGATGTTTATTCTGGAGTTGAGATGTTGTCTCAAGTCATCCAGTTGCAGCTTCTTTACTCTATAAAAATGTGCTTTTTGATGCAATACATGCAAATATACTTTTAATGTTTTGTGTGTTGGCTAAATAGGGTTGTGGGAAATGATATCCTTATAATGATGGCTTTGTTCAGACTTGTTGTCCACTCCCATTCCCCTTGGAATTAGCTACAGGCTGGCAAACTGCAGTAGCCTTTATTATATTGAATACACAATGGCTCTGCTAATAATGTTTAACCCAAAGTGAGCAATGAAGGTGAGAGATTTCAGCTCGAGGCTGGCTTGGCTGTGGGGGTGTCTTTTCTGCCCTGCTCTCCTCTGGGTATGCCAGCATGGCTTTGTGATTAAAGCTTCGTAAACCTTAATTTTGAATTTTTTGTGTTTTATTATTTGAGGGTGCAGATTGCAAACTTCTCTTTTGTTTGCTTTCCATATGCTTTCCCAACTAAACCTCCTAATAGAAGGCTTATGAAATGCATGTTTTTATCTGCTGTCCTGGAACAGCTTTCCTCAGTGAATCTGTAGCTGAAACATTTTTAAAATGTTTGATTTCCCTCAAATTATAGATCTACTTTTGCAATCCAAGTGAACGAAGAGCAGTCTCAGTTAGCATAGTGGTATAATAACAGCATTTAATTTAATTTCAGATGGAGGAGCCTCAAATCCCTGACAGAATGTGGGCCAGTTGCTCCTCTCCGTTGGCTGGGCAGGGAGCCTGACCACAGTTTTGCAGCATGGCTGAGCCATGAATCTGTGGCTGGTGGAGTTATTAGAGCCTTCTAGTGGAGCTTCCTCCAGGGTATCCTCCTCCTCTGCCTTGACAGTGGAATTCGCCATCCCAGTCCATGCCTGGGGAGAGATGTCCCGGTTCATGCTTTGTTTGGACACCATGAACAGAGGTGTCAGGGGACTCTTGAGGTGGGTGTCGCTTGTCACTGTCAGTACAGGGGTAAAGAGGAAGCAGGTACCAACCACAGGTTTCTGCCTCAATCCTCTTTAGATTATCTTGGCACTTCCACTGAAACAGGCGCCAGGGCCACAGTGGGTGATTGCGTTTCAGTGCATTTGCCTGTGAGAAGTGACAACTTTGTCCATGAGATTTTTTTTTCCCTGACAGATACAGTAGTTAATGTCGGAGTTAATTAGATACATCCCTTAAACTCTGACTGCATGTCAATCTACAATATATAATAAATCCTAAACTCACTAGATCATCTTTAATGTCCCTTCCAACCCAACCCATTCTGCGATTCCATGATTTTGTAGACTATTCCTATTAATACTTTTGAAAGTGACCTCTTCCTGACGATTAAGTGAAACACCTGTAAATGGGCATTTTTCTCAGATTATGGGTGCTGTCTGCTGTCTTTGTGAGTGTGTAACTGTGTGTTTGAGTGTGTGTATGTCTGAGTGTAACTGTGTGTGTGCGCACATGTGTGTGCTCCTTATTTGCCCTAACTTTTCTAACATCTGTCTGGAGTCTGACTTTTTTTTTTAGTTTTGGCAGCTACTGGTCAAAGACAGTGTTGGGGGAAAATTGTGAAGACAGCCCTTGAGAATTACGCACTGTCCAAGCCAGACACTAAGCAATGTTTCCTTCCTTGCTTACACCTTGTTCTGATGGCAAGTCAAGTGGCCACTCAAACCCTGGAGCAATGTTTCTTTTGAAAGTCTGGGTCATAATATTTGATACTACAGTAACTGCATTGGCACTATATTTTGGTGATGCTTACCTGAGTAATTCTTTCTGTGATTTGTCTGTAGTTGTGTGGACACTGGTTGAAATCGTGGCTCCCCTACAGGTGGTGACATTCTTGACTTCTATGCCGCTAGGACTATAAGATTTCACATTGGTTTGAGTTTCATACAGCCTCTAAACTCTGTCTTTGTTTTAACAATAGCTTTATTTTTATGGCAGATGTGCATTTTACTCTCCCTGTTAGACTAGAATATGTAGCTTCTGTGTATATATAGCATGGACCCAAAGAGCTGCTTTTGGGATTACAAGTCTTGAAGACCAAATTCATCAAACACTTGCTCACCTGCATAGTTGATAAAGTAGCTTATGTCAAGCTTTTACGGAAGCATGCATGTTTTCAGACTTGGGATTTGCTCACTGCAAAAGAGTGGAAAGAAGTTGATTTGTCTCTTGGACTGAGCAAGTGTAAAACCTGGGGCTGAGGCACAGGGCTCAAGCTGAGAAGCCGTATGCTTTTTAGCCTGCTTCTCGCAATCAAATTTCAAAATCCCCTCAAGTTTTAATCTTCATTAGGCTGTATGAAAGCCAAATCTGAGCATTTTAAATGAAGTTATATTTTTCTTACACCTCAACACAAACGGTAACATTTGCAAGCATAGTTAAGGCAGAGCAGGTCCTTTTCCATGGGTGATGTTGCAGTGGTTCTCCCTTCTGCTGGGACTGGGAAGGTGACACACTCTGAAACAAAGCCAGAACACTTTCTTTGCCAAGAGGTTCGGAGGTAAGGTCAGATGTGGTGTGCTGGTTGTAGGTGAGCCCAGTTAGGAGTTTACTGCCCACAGACTTTTCTGTTTGCTGTCTGCCTTGCAGAGATTGCAGTCTCTGGGACTGGCTGGCTTGCTTGTGTACCATTTCTTTCTCTCCCAGTTTATCTCAAGCAATTATTTCTTAAATCCGTGGCATTTTAAGTGGATGCCATCTGTTTCAGGGGGTGAGCAGGCATGCAGCTGAAGCATGCAGTAACCTCTGAACCTATTTCAGCTTTGTCCAGGCTGGTGTGTCTGCTCACAGCCTGAAAAAGCCCATTTTTTGTGTTTTGAGGTTCTTAACTTGGGTCACTCAGGTGCACCTAGGGGTTGGGAGCATGAAGCTGAGTGCACGTATGGACCGTGTTGAAGCTGTGTTTGCTTGGTTTGTGCATCTTAGTCAGCCATACACATGAAAAGTGCCAATTAATAAACCTTTTTATATGGGCCACAGTTTAAGTTAAGTCAGCAGACCAAAGTGTATTGTTAAAATTCTGTTTCTTCAATCAAAATGGTGACATGGGAGCTAAAACAGTGGAAGCAATATGAACAGCCCCTTTTTGCATTGGGGATTGCATGATCTTCAGTAACCTCTATAAAACTTATAAAAGAGGTAATCTTAGCAGATGTCCCTCTTCTATGTGGTCTAAGAAACACAAACTAGAACTTGTCATTTTCCCTTTCATCCATCTGGAAGCACTGCACAGGTAGGGATCATATTGATTCGTGATAATGTGGAACTTCTGAAGCTGGGTACAGACCTGCTGTTCAACAACCTGACCTGCTTGGGGTGATTTTTTCCTTCCTTTCTGCAATCTTTTTTTTTTCCTGTAGGAAAAGTGCAAGTCTATAGATTTTATAATTTGTGCCCCTTTTTTTTTTTTTTTTTTTTCTCTTTTTTAGATATCAGTATTACCTACAGGTGAAAAAGGATGTTCTTGATGGGCGGTTAATATCCTCATTTGAGCAGGGAATTCGACTGGCTGGTCTGGCAGTGCAAGGTAGGATGACATGACCCCATAGCCTTTGTCCAGGAATGGCTCTTTTGGTTTGTCCTCTATCTTGGCTGGGCACTGAGGCCTTGTATGACTCCTGCTCACAACAGCTGGGTTTCCAATTGATTCCAAAGTGCATGGGTGGACTGCCGTGGATGAAATGCTCTCAGCCTCAGGCAGGGAATGAGGGACCACATCACAGTGCTCAGCTTTCCTGTTTCTAAAATTCATGCAAGCGAATCTCAGCAAAACTCCAGTTTTTCCAGCCCTGACCACGGAGTACTTTGCAGTAATGAATTTGCTTCACGTTCTCTGGTTTGAAATGCAAATTACATCAAAGAGCATGGCAGCAGCTTTAATTTTGCCTTTAATTAAAAACTCATTTTGCTGTATAGTGCTAC
>WEIT01020548.1:27439-68583 GCA_013389985.1 Dryoscopus gambensis | reverse complement strand
CCAATCCCTTCTGGAAAATCTGAGAAATAGTTTTGATGCGTGGTGCTGGCAGAAATGCGGGCCATGTCTTTTCAAAACTAAGTATGATTCCGAAGAATCCAGACACAAAAAAAAATCAGTCCTTCAAAACCACCTGAAATGAAGCATTTATAAATTATAGGATACCTATAATCTTTACTATATGAGGGCAAAGTACAGTCTTTAGTACTATGTCACTGGTCTGCATACACTTACTTCTAAAAGTCAACTGCCTCCCCCACATACAGAAAGATCCGTATACACAAGAACACAGGAACACGCACAATAGTTAAAGTGGACAGAGAATTCAAATGAGATGAAATCTATCATAAAACATTGTAGAGGCAAACATTTCAGAGGCTATGGATTCAAACAATAACCTTGCTACTTAAGTGCTTAGCCAGGAACAATCTCTAAGTTTCAGACCAACCATTTGTGACTTTATGAATCACTATAAAATCTCGTCATTTTTCAGATGCTATTCTCTCATGCAACTGTTAAATGTACTTGAGTATAGGAGACATAGTTGTATCTGTACAAGCCAGAACATTTTCAGAACACCAAGCACCTGGACAGAATCAAGATTTGAATAGCAGAGGGAAAGAAATGGGATACTATGAAGATATATGTCTTTTAATTGCATTGTGTAAATGGGAAAGCATCTACTATCCTTGTAGCATTAGTGAAAGCACAGCTGCTGAAGGAGCTCATCAAGTAAATATATTCCTGGCCTGTGCCCAGCATAATAAGCAGTTTGCCACTACCAAAGTCAAGAAAAAAATTATACATCACTTTAATAATGTTGGACTTTGATTACGGTGCGATACTGTGCCATGCTGATAATCTTACCTCTGTATTTGTAGAGTAACCTTTATTAACTTCTGGACAACTTTTGACAATTAATTTTGTTCTTACATCTCCATGTAAATGCAGGATGCAGATGTGCCTNATGTGCCTTATTGTTTTGTATGAAGCTGCTCCTGTAGTAATAACAGTTCCTACCTC
The DNA here is from genome assembly GCA_013389985.1 of Dryoscopus gambensis. Classification (NCBI taxonomy): domain Eukaryota; kingdom Metazoa; phylum Chordata; class Aves; order Passeriformes; family Malaconotidae; genus Dryoscopus; species Dryoscopus gambensis. Next base: position 67,560 of record WEIT01020548.1, on the reverse strand, counting down.
ACCAATTTTATTTGTCAGGATTGTGACATGCTTGTTCCTAATGCTTCATGATTTTTTTTTGGACCCCTATCCCAATAATTTTAAAACAATGGCAAGATTAGCATAGTTATAGTTCATCATGATCAAAGGATAGAAATAGTTAATTTTTCACTTAATGCTTGAAGATATGTTGGCATACTCCTGTTAATGGATCATGAGAAATAACAGAGATTTTGATAAATTTCCCTGTTCACAGCTTTGGAACAACCCTAGTAAGAAGCCAGAAATAAAAAGTTTTAGTATGGTTCTGCCTGCCAGGCACAGCCCTTTAGCCAGTGCTGTCTAGCCTTTGGTTTTCAATCCACAAATCTTTTCACAAAAACCAGAAAATTGTTACCAAGCCAACATGGGACAGGCAAGATCTTTTAATTTAAAAACCCAAATGAAGAGCATGTGATAAAACTTTCTATTTGCTTATCACTGAATGACTTCCTTACACTGACAGAAAAATAACTACTTGTTTTAAAATCTCTCGTTCTCTGGGCTTGCAATGTCATGCTCACAAAACCAGACTCTTAATCACACTAGATTGCCACCAGATTTGTTCCCCGCATTTCAGGGTGTCATTCTTAAGCCGGCTTCTACCACCCCAGGAAAGCAGGGTAAAAATAGAGAGACATCATGACTGGAAAATGTTCATGGCCACAGAGCTGCTTTTTGTGTTAAGGAGATACTTAGTTTCACCTGTCATTCACGTTGTTTTACCTCCTCTTTCTGTATAACATATTGTGCTGGTTTTGAGTGGGTGGAGTTAATTTTCTCCACAGTAGTTGGTATGGGGCTATGGTTTGGAGTTGTGCTGGAAACAGTGTTGAAAATTCAGGGATGTTTTAATCAATGCTCAGCAGCACTTACAGAAAGTCAAGGCCTTTTCTTCCTACTGCATCCCACCATCGAGAAGGCTGGAGATGCACAAGGAATTGGTAGGAGACACAGCCAGGACAACTGACCCCAACTGACCAAAGAGATATTCCAAACGTGGTAACATCAAGCTTACTGTATAAAGCTGGGGGAAGAACAAAGAAGTGGGGGACATTTGGAGTGATGGTGTGTGTCTTCCCAAGATACCATTGCACATAATGAGGCCCTGCTTTCATGGGGAGGGCTGAACACTGGCCTGACCATGGGAAGCAGTGAATTAATTCCTTGGTTTGCTTGGCTTGAATGTGTGGTCTTCAATTTACTTTTTAAACTGTCGTTATCTCAGCACGTGAGTTTTCCCACATTTACTGTTCTGATTCACTCCTTCATCCCACCGCAAGGGTGGGAGCAGGGAGGAAGGAATGAGTGACTCTGTGGGGCTCAGTTGCTGGCTGGAGTTAAACCATGACACATACAAGTAGCAGAAAAGAGGTCACTGATTCAAGATGTAGCTACTATTCTCATTATCTTATGCAACAGGTTTTCCTCTCTGCTTCAAAGGCCAGTACATTGCAGGATCACTGGAAAAATCCTGTCTTGATCTTTTTTCTGGAAATTTATTCAGTCTTCCAAACTCAGATCATTCACACCTTGTAGCTCTATAAATTCTTTTATGCAGAGGGAGCTTATATCATCGAAGTGGAAACTTAGCAACACTAGAAAACTGGATGAAAAGTTCTTAAAGAAGCGATTAAAATAAAAAAAGTCATAGTTCAATAATCTGAAATTTTCTTCAGAACATCCGGAATGTTTTGAAGTCTTCTGTGACTGATCATGAAAACATTCACAACTAAGGTCTTGCAAAATGCTTGTGGATTTGGGTTACTCATTTTTGTATACCTATGTTGTTAGCTTTAATTTGGGTTGGTTTATTATTTGGGTGGTTTCTTGGGAGGGGAGTTATTGTTGGCTTGCTTGTCTCGGGGCTTTTTGTATGTATGTCTATTGCTTTTATTTTTTGTCTACTAATCTTCAAAATCTTAAGGTTGCTTTCCCATCCACCCCAAACTTGGGCAAAGACTTGAAATATTGCTTTTCTATTGTGAATCAAAAAGCTAACAATAAACATTCAGCAAAAACTTTTTCTTATCCTCTATTTTAAGAACTGTGTTTTGCCTACTAAAGCTGAGCAAGTCACAGAACCACAGAATAAACTGGGTTGGAATGAACCCATCAGGATCATCGAGTCCAACTCCTGGCCCTGCACAGGACCATCCCCAAGAATCACAATATGAGCCCAAAAGCATTGTCCAAACTCTTCTTGAACTCTGCCAAGCTTGGTGCTGTGACCACTTCCCTGGGGAGCCTGTCCCAGTGCCCAAACACCCTCTAAGTGAAGAACCTTTTCCTACTATCCAACCTAAACCCCCCTGACACAACTTCAGGCCATTCCCTCAGGTCTTGTGACTGGGCACCACAGAGATGACATCAGTGTCTGCCCCTCCTCTTCCCCTCATGAAGAAGTTGCAGACTGCAATGAGGTTTCCCCTCAGTCTCCTTCAGGTGGAACAAACCAAGTGACCTCAGCCACTTCTCATACGGCTTCCCCTCTAGACCCTTCACCATCTTCATTGCCCTCCTTTGGATGCTCTCTTAATAGCTTGATAACTTTCTTGTCTTTAGGTGACCAAAACAGCTCACAGTATTCAAGGTGAAGCCGCACATCTAATTCAAGCACTTAACTTTAATTGTTACCTAAATTAGACTTCTGGCAACCTTATCCAGAAAAGACAAGCACTTTCTGTGAGTGAGCCAGGCCTTTCATATTCTGGAGTGATTTTAAGAGGAGCATCAAGTTTCCTTTGCTCATCCTCCATTTCTTTCCCTATGTTTTCATTCCATGATTAATTTCATCCTGGGATACTCATGGACCATAACCCTGATTTACAAACTTTATCTGTGAGAAGTTCAGAGGCCATAAATTTATGATCTGTCATGGTTTTCTTTTCCTGAAATCCTTAGATTTTGTTTTTCTTCCCATGAAAATAAAATATTGGTTTAACAATGATAATAATGAAAAAAAGAATGACTTTTAAAATCATCATGTTTCCCTCTAGAGTAAGTTTTACTCTACCAGTATTCCCACTAAGGTATTCTTTTTTCCCCTAGAAATGGATTCTTGGCTAACTGATTTTGCTAATGTGCCTTTCATTCGTGTTCAAATAACTTTGTTACAGCACGTTATGGGAAAGTAGCTTAAAAATGGTTTTTATTATTCTTTTCTTTTAAACAACTGACCTAGTAGGCCAAAATCAAAAGTGCTTGGTATGAGATTGACCTTAGGCAAGGATTTCCTCTTTATCCTGTTGAATAAATACCCATCTCAGAATGGCATAAAAGATTACTGAAATGCTCAGTTGAACTCCTGTTGCAAAATAAGTTCCTGGTGAAATCATGCTCGACAAAAGCTAATGAAAATATTTAAAAAGTGAGAAATGTAAAAACAGCGCACATAAGATCACACAATTAAAAATATAAATGGTACATACACTGGATTTCGTTAAGTGTTGGTATCTAAGACAGTAAGAAGAAAAAGTAGCCATAAACAAATTAATACTCCCAAAGAAGAGCTGCTTGGTGATAGTGAGGTCCACATAAACATCAGGATGTGCTGTGATTTGTTGGTTTCCCGCGATGGTAAGGCAAGCTGCAAACCTTCCTGCAGAGCGCTGTGGGGCTGCCTTGGGGAGAGCAGCTGTTCCGCTTCCCGTAGCCCTTCCTGGTGGCCCTGCATTCATGCTCTGGCTAGTTCTCTGCCCCGCAGCACGGCAGTCATAAAGGAGGCGAGAAGGCTCCCCGCATGGGGACCTCACAGAGTCTTCATTCACATGGTGACATGCTAGTTCCCAAAGGCAGAAAGAGCCAGCACATGGCATGGGCCTGGGGTTTTATATGGGGATGAGGGGGGTGCAGAGAGCACATGGACTGATGGTTTCAAGGCACAGAAGCAGTACATGGGTGGAGTTGGGGTACTGGGACCAGCAGGGAGAACTCGAGGGAGTGGCCAGGACTAGGGGCGGGGAAGGGAAAACAATGTGGGAAGGGCAGGCATTTAGTAAGGAGCGGGGAAATACAGCAGCACAAGGATGAGACATATGGCATTGTACTAGCTGAAAATCAGATTCTAATCTAATCCTAGGTGTTTACACACCAGCCTCTGTGGATGTATGGAAGACAAAAAGCCCTGCAAAAAAAATCAGTCCACGTCCGTCAAGTTGCTCATGATTTGCACTGGAGCAAGGCAGACTGGAAATTCCTCTGTAGGCTTTGTTTATTATGTGTATATATATATAATTATTATTATTTATTATTATTTACTCTTTTTCTTCTGTATAAGACTTCATTCCCAATTTTGATCTTAGACAAATTTACCTTCTTACGTTATTTCTTCTGTCAAACTCCTACACAGTCATTGACATCTAATTATTCCAGTTTTGAAAGGATGATAGCAAGAACAAAAGAGATCATGGGTCATGCAGAAAAAGATTTAATTTGGAGATTTTCTTTCATTCTATTTCTGTCATTCTAACAACCTGACAGTTAAGGTATACAGAAATATCATAGAGGTATCATACAGTCCTGACAGCATGCTCCTGCCATGTAAAAATTTTAGTGTACTGTTGTATTATTTGCTTGACCCTATAAAGACCAGCAGTGCTTTTTCTTTGCTTTTTTTTTCCTCCTTCTCCCTGCTCTTCTTTTCATGCATAAGCAAAGCAGACAATATTTCAACCAGTCCAGTTGCCTTAAGAACAGGTGTTCCCCAGGTTCCCTCAGGTTCCCCAGAAACTTAAAATTTTCTCAAGGTTACCACTCAGCTCCACAGGGACACAGCCAAATCTGGCAGACTGAGATACAGAGAAACCTTAAGACTTCTTACCTGATAGAGCACAAGGAATAAACAGATCCTAGGAAAATAATACGCACCTCCATGTATTTCATCACTCTAGATTTTCCTCCAGATAATTTCTAAAACAACTTCCAAGTGACATAAAATAAATATTAATGCATTTCTCAAGCACATTAGTACTAAAATCAAGGCTAAGCATTTCCTCCACTCAACAGAGAGGAAACACCAGTTTCTGCACTGGTGAGAAATTTCTGCAGAAGGTTGTTTTGTAAAAGACAGTACAAACCCCAGGAGTCTAATGTCTCTTTAGCATCAGCCTTCTCTGAGAATATAAACAGCAACAAAACTGTTAACGTAACTGAGGATAGTGACAAATAGTCAGAAATTCAGGTTAAAATAGATGCATCATTATTCTAACTTCTGGTAACTACAATCCCATAAATTGTTTAAATCTGTTTAGTATGATTCCTAACCATACTACCTACATTTAAAAAAACAAAAAAAACCCCAAGAAAACATTGAAAATTAGGACCTTAAGTAGTACAGACCAGTGGGTTTCTTAAAATACTGGAACAAATTAATCGTATTATTTCTAGTAAGCTTTAAAAGGATAGGAGATTAGTTGCAGTTGGTGTGGAATTATCAGGAAGAGATTGTGGCAAACCAATCAAAATTCCTTACATAATCTATTATTCGATTATAAATACAGAGGAATTGTTAGTTGTTTTAAACTTCAGTTTCAATAACCCTCTGTCATTGTTTCATATGGTATTTCCAAAAGTGTGCCAAGAGATCTACATGAAGGTATCAATAAGAACCCCAGATACCTCTGTTCTGAGCTTGGTACAACTTCATTTTATCTTTAATAACTTGAATGATTGAACAGATGGTCCTCTGATTATTTTTACAGGCAATGCACAAGACAAGGAGAAGGTAAGCAATATGAGAAACAGGACTTTCATTTCAAATAATCCTGACAAACTGCAGAAGACAAAAGACTGCATACATGACTAGGAACAAACAGCAAGCCATTTTAAAAGATCATTGACAAGAATACTACCACGTTCTTCTTTTTCCTTTCTTCTTTTCTTTAATAACTTTTTTTCTCATTCCAAAGAGTTTCTATTGCTCAAAATCTCATCCATAGAAATAGTCCTAGTGAAACTGGCTTCTTTGAAATGTACTTATCTGAGTCATTAACATCAATGAATTCCCACTTGCCTGTACTTCTCTGTAAGGGGCAGAGAAACTCATCTTAAATACAAAAAGACTGTGTAGGTTATAGCAAACCACAGTTAGAAGGAGTAGTTCCCTCTCTTGTCCACAGAAAAGATGGTCTAAAATATTTTTCCCTCCTGGGGTTTGACTCTGTGAAATTTTAAAATTATTATTGTTATTATTATCATCTTCTTAAATTATTACTGTTGTTGTTGTTGTCTTTTTCATAAGCCTTTCAATGGATTCCAAAAGCAAAGATGGAGGAAGAAAGGATGACGCTAGGGTATCACTCAGTTGTGGTATGCCAATGGAAAAGTGTTCAGTAAAAATAAACTTTAGAAATTAATTACCAAGAATAAGGGTGAATAGGCTTGAAACTGAGTAAAAGGGTAGCATCAGCTTGCTCTTCTGTCATGAAGTCAGTCAATATACCATCAGCTCTAAGACAGCAGTACATCTGAAAATCAGGATAAGTAACCATGACATTATAGGTGTCAATTTGAATAAAGCATACTATGCAAATAACCCCTAAATTTGAAAAACCTTGAAAATTTTGGGCTGTTTTGCATTCTCAGTAAGTAAAAACATACTTGTGGATTTTTAGTAGTGTTTAGGGTGCTTGATTTTATGGTTTTTTTAAACCCAGAAAATGAGAATTTCTATTAAAAATTCGAAGTCAACTGTACCACATTTGTTTCTCAGTCATTTGTTCAAGCTCCTATTAAAAGTCTCCAAGGGAGATTCCATGTCCTCTACAGATAATATGTTCCAGTGTTCCAAAACTTACATAAACCCTCTCTAAACTTCAAGCTTTTTATCTGAAATCTACTTATTTACCCATTGTCATTATAAAGAGCCTCCTATTTATTTTTGTTTGGCATCTATCCTTAGTCCAACCATTTTTCTGTCTTCCCCTGATACTTCTATTCTTAGGTCAGACTAGTCTGGATCTCTCGATTTCCTGTGTAGGGTGTGTTTTCTAAACATCTAGCTCTTTCTGGTTTTGCTCATTACCCTCTCCTGATACAAACTGCAGTGTCCTGCACTCCAGCTGGGCCTGAGGAGAGCCCAGCAGCGTAGTCTAGTCTATAGAAAATAATACCTTTCTGCTTGCCTGTAAAAAGGTGTCTTTTTCACCAAAGTTTTCAAATCTGTACTGTGCATTTGTGTTGTTTCCTGCTGCACTATTCTCTCAGGCAGAAATACTCTGTGGATCAAAAGTCACTACTGGATTCCCTCAAAATAGAACAAAAATGTACCCCCTGACAGAGATAAGGCTTTAGTTTGTCTGCCAGGCACCTCAAGGAATTTCTCCAATATGTGATATGGAGGAGGTTACATGAGATTTTTCACTCTGCCCGGTCCAGTACCTCATCATGCTTTTCATGCAAATATAGACAGATAATAAAATGCAAAAATGACAGGCTGCCATTATTAATATAAGTAGCGCTCTCTAAATTTTATTTACTTTAAGAGCAATTAGTGTATCTTTTATGGTTTTTGCGTCTCTCTTGATCCTTCTGGACATATGCTATGCCTGAAACTTGCCCCGACCCTAAAGGTTCATTATGACTTGACCACCTGTAGAAGGATGTCCATGTATGTACAACAATTTTTAATATATTTGATCAAAAAAAAAAATTATATGAAGTGGAAGTCATGTGCCTGTCTCCCTTTCCAAAATTTATAATCTAGAGAACTGAGCTTTTGCCACTACATACAGATGTGTACATAAAGACTCTCATTCAAACTGATGTCCTAAAACACTACCACAACCTTGTGTTTTGCTGAGGAAACTTTCCTATCTGACCATCCAGGAGGCACTCTGTCAGTCACATTCGCACCACCACAGACTTTCACTGCTGGGACCAAATTCACTTCACAGCGTGTGGCTCCAGTGACCCAACAGGTGCCCTGCTTGACCTCCTACACAGCCCACACTCACCATCAGATGAGGTTCTGTTGCCAGGTTCAACCCTACGTTTCCCACAGCAGGGCTTCAGACCTCTGGATCCTTAAAATCATTTAATCATGGTGCAACAACAGAATAACAGCTTGAGCTAGCTCTGCGGATGGACCCTGAAAAAAGGACTACCTGGGCTTTGGTACCCTCACAGTCTAAGGATGTGAAAGTCTGTGGTCATCGGCTCCTGTTGTGTCTGAGTGTTCAGTCACCTGGCTGGGCCACAGGTCTCTGTACTTCCCTTATGCAAAGGGTCAGAACCAGCTCACGGCCTCTTGCCTTGGGCTCCCCACACGCAGAGCTCAAACTGCAACTTGCAGGGCAGCTGCAAACTGATCTGCACCAAATTAATTCCTCAACAGCTTTTTCTAGCAGATATTTCAAGACTAAAGATATTTCTCTTTTATTTACACTTTGCAGCGAGATATCAAATATCCCCTAAAATATTCTCAAAAAGTTATGGTCCAATATCCAATATTAGTTTCTTGATCAGTATTCCTGCTCTGAGGTATAAGAAGAATCAAATGTCTGCAGTTAAAATGAGCTAACCTGAACTCATTAAGCTGTTTAGAATAATCACCATGACATCAGGCTGTATAGATTTTTTTTTCTAAAAAGATCTTTGAGCTACTTTCAGTGATGAAAGAAGATAAATTCCTACATCACTAACCCAAAGTTAATCTGTTCCTCCTTATTTCTTAATTTTTTACATCCCATGAGGGACTACGTTAAAAGCAAAAGAACAAAGCAAACAAACAAACCCCAAAACCCCCACACAAACAAAGCAAAAAACCACACAAAAATTTCTTCATTCTTCTGAGTGCTATGAAATTCTAATTTTTTTCTGGTATGATCTTAGATAATTTTAATTTTTTTTTCACTTTAAAGAACTCTGCAATTAAAACTGCTGTTGATATTGAAGATGTTCTCTGACAGAAAAGTTAATGCTGACTAATGAGAGTAATCAACATTTGATTGCAACCCATTAAATTCCTGGAATATTACTTACTTAACAGCATGCCCACAAACAAGTAAAATGTTAAAGAAATTTCCTTAGCCCACACCTGTTTCAAACACCCATTACAGGAAAATTCACAGCTCTAGCTATGCACACGTGCCCCTTCCGCATTTCACATCCCAGAATGTTCCTTTATTTCTGTGCTATATAAACAAGAGGTTTGGAGGTTTCCAATTATTCTGAGCCAAATTAGAGTACAAATTCACAGAAAGAACTCCAAACTCACAGCTGAGGCATATCAGGGAGGATTGATGAAGAAGCCATTTAAGGAACATGGCATCAAGGACAGGGACAAGCTGTTGCAAGTGACTGGTTATCCTTGGCCACTCCTCAAGAGGTGGCCCAACAAATTTTCACTGCAAGGCACACCCGCCGTATCAAAAGAAAATGAGGAAATTTGAGACTGACTACACTAGCCTAAGGAAACAAGACTCTGCACTGTCACAGCTTCCTATACATGACAGCATTTAAAAATGTCTCTGCTCTTCTTCGCAGTTTAAAAAATTCCAAACCCAGCTATTCTTTCCTGATAAAGCATAGCTCACATGTTCAAACATCATCCATATTACACTGTATCTCCTTGGCAAATTGCCAGTTCCAATGCTTTCCCAGCTTTATCCTTGACAAAATGTTTGTATACCCTTCCTGACACCACTGCCTCAACCCCAACAGCTGCACCCAATGACAGGTTTGTTTTTCCCTTCCTCCCATTCCTGCCTGACATCTCCCTCAGATGGCCTGCATTGTGCACCCCTCTGCAGGTCATGGTCACCTCACCGGGAGATATTGCATCCCTTTGCCATGGCGTGGAGTGGTGGTGAGTGCCGCAGCCTTCTAGAAGGGTCCCCAGCCAGAGGAGGCCGCTTCAGCACCAGGGGCCAGGCAAAGCCCCGGCACACACACACACTCCTGGTGGAGTGGGGCACAATCACTCACACACACACAAGACAGGATGGCAGATGGTAGCAAGGAGGAGAGAAGGGTCTCCTGTATGGGGGTCCCCGCAAGGGTTTATTGAAGTCCAAAGTAGGAGAGGTCCAGGGGCAGAAGACAAGATGGAGGGCCTGGGCAAGGGTTTATATACAGGAAGAAAGGGGCAGGCAGAGCATGGGGTCCAATGGCTGAGGGCCAGGAGGCGAAGGATTGGTAGGGGAGCCAATAGGGATAAAAGGGAGGAGGGACTCAGGGGAAGGAGTCAATAGACGGTACAATCAAAAAGAACTTTCCAGACAGGGCACATACATAGTAAAAAGGGGTGGAGAATACAGAACCAATCCCCAACGGGAGAAATACATATATTAACATAATGGTAGCAAGGTCCCTGGGAACTCACCCTAACTGAGAGGGAGGTTTTGGCCTGTGGGCCAGCCCACCAGCAGAGTTTTCTTGTCCTTGGCCCTGTGGGCTCAATTCCAGCATCCCTATGGGATGCAACACCCATTTTTAAAAAGAGTAGGAAGGAGGAAGAGATTGAGAGCAGTCCTGCTGACAAGGTTGTGGGTGGACTGCTGGATGAAATTCTGGTTGTGAGAGAGCAATGGTTTCTTGCAGACCGGAATACCATCTGTATCCTGGGCTACATCAAAAGCAGTTTGGCCAGCGAGAGAGGGATTTCTGCGCCTCTGTTCCTCTCTGGTTAAACTCCAGCTCTGTGGTCTCCATCACAGGAAGGAGATAGATGTGTTGAAGCAGGTTCAGAGGAGAGCCCCAAAGATGATCAGAAGGCTGGAGCATCTTTCCTATGAAGACAGGCCGAGAAAGTTGGGCTTGTGCAGCCTGGAGAAGAGAAGGCTCCAGGGAGATATTACTGCATTCTTTCAATACTTAAAAGCGCTTATAAGAAAGATGGTGATGAAATTTTTAGCAGAGTCTTTTGTGGTAAGGCAAGATGTAATAGTCTTAAACTAAAAGACGCTCAATTTATATGAGATGTATAAGGAAGAAGTTTTACAATGAGGATGAAAAAATATTGGCATAGGTTGCCCAGAAAAGTGGTAGATGCCCCACTCCTGGCAAGATCCAAAGTCAGGCTGGATGGGGCTCTGATCTGTTTGATATGTGCTCTGCTGCAGGCAGCTAGACTACATCGCCTTTAGAGGCCCCTTCCAACACAAGCTATTCTATGCATCTTTGAATTTTCACTGAATTTCTATGAAAGCTCACGCCCTGACAAAAAGTGTTGCTCCCAATTGTATGATGCTGAGGACAAATATATTTTTAAGCTCTATTTGCATATTTCACAGTTAACATATTTATACTAGAGATTGCTTCTTACTGTGTTCCTAATAATTTGATATTTTTAAATGTATAATAGCACCTTCTAGTTTATTTCGCATGGTGTTTATTTGAAATTAATATCCATGTGATTCTTGAACAGCAAATCTCTCACCACTTAAAAGTCTGAATTAGTACATAGATGCAGTCAAAATTGCTAGAAGTTCAAAATTCCTTTTGTTCATTTTTCACATCTACTTATGTTGTTTCTGTAAACATTGTTCACCTAGCAAAGTAATAAAAACAAAAAGTAAAAAAAAACCATGATTTTTTTACCATCTCAGCAGTATTTATGAAAATATTTTACAGTAATCCCTAGCCTGCAACAAAAGTCTATGAAATATTAAAAATGAGTATATATTTTATTTCTAAATATAAAACTTTACCCATCCCAATACTGTACTTCTAATTATTAGTCAAATACAAGCTTTTTTTTTTTTTGCTATCTTGCTATATTTGATACAAAATTTCATATAGGTTCAGTAGTTCATTGAATAATACAGGGGCTTCAAAGGTGAATCTATTAGGATCCACATTAAATTGGAGTATGCTTTTAATATTTAGAGCAGAATATGAAGTGTTTTATCTACAAGTTTTGTATATGCATCAACTGGCAAAAATAGTACAGTAGGAAAATCAGAAGTAAATTGTTACAGATGATTTTTTATTTGTATTGAAGGTTTTGAGATTTTTTTTTGTTTGTTTGTTTGTTTTTCCAGTTACAATGATTGTGACTTGTTTTGTATCCATACAATATTTAGTAGTTCAGATATTTGAACAGCCAATTTCAATATTGCAGAGTTTTTCAGTGTACATTATTCATTGAATGATAAATTTTCCCCATATCAGAAAAAACAGGAATGTTTCTAAAGAAGCATTTTGGACATTCTGAAATTTAATTTTCCTTATTAGGTACTGATGGAGTCCCCTTATAGCCTTGTATTGCTGTAATTTGCACAGCTAGAGATCAGTGAAACATTAAAAAATATTTTCCGCCATTCTAAAGTAGCTTAACAGTTTCTGAGAAGACTTATGAATTATACAGAAGGTACAGCAGAATAATTTATTGTGAAATTTTCTCTTTACTTAAATATTTTCTTTTGGGTATTTAAGGAAAAAAAAGTGTTTAGAATGTACTTGGAGATTTTAGCACTTCACTCACATGAAGATGTGAAGACAGAGAAATCCATGGGGATTTGAACTCAGAAAATCAAGGACAGAGTCGTGATTTGTTCAGTTCTTTTCTTCATTAAATGGGTATAATTCGATACATGTGGTCTACAAGTAATATTAATTAAACTAATTTTTTAGCACTTGTGAATGCTTACAAATCTTTGTATTAATGACACTACATGATAATTATATTTATGTAGTGCATTCTGATTATTCCGTCTTTCAAATATTGGTTTGTATTGGGTTGAATCCTTTTCATTAACAATTACTTTCAGCACTGATAAGTAAGATACTTTTCCAGACTCCTGCGCCATTTAAGGTATAACAAACACTGTATGTTATCCATAAAGCATCAGTCATTACAAACTTTTATAAACATGACATCATATTACAGCAACTAAAGAAGTATGAGCCATAGGTCAGGTTTTTAGAATGTGTGCACTTTCTTAAACCAACAAGTGTACTGGTACAAGAGGAACCTACCTACTCGGAAGCTGTTTATAAAGTTACTCTGTTTACTCACCTGATACCTACAGAAATATTGTGTCTACAACACAGATAGGCAGCCAGGAACACATTTCTGAGTAGTACTGTTACATCCGTACAGTTCCTCCCCTTTCATAGAACAAAGTTTATTCCCTGCTGAAAATTTAAGAATTGCTTTTCCACCTGTCAGTAATATTAAAAGTTTCCTTTATTTGCTTTAAAAAACCCAATCCTTGCAAAATACGTAATATATGACATTACCAGACTACATTTTGATTCAGATTATACATCCATACAAAAAGAAAACAATTATTCATCAACATTTTCTCCCTCCAGTTTCTTCGCCATATTCCAATTTTACAGCCCCAGAGCCTTCCAAATCTCAGTCCAAAGCTGTGCACACTCAAAACAAGTGCACTAAAGGAAAGAAGGGGAAGAGCTTTGGCTAAATGTCCTTATTTGCTGAACTGAAAGAGATTGTATAGTCATAAATTTTATAGCAAGGGGGAAGCAAGAGGGGAATTTCATGACAGAGGTGTACCTTAATCACAGTGCTGCATCAAGTCATGGTCAGGGCACCACCCACAAAATGAAAAAATCATCCAGTAAAATCTGACCAATATCCCTTACCTCCTTCTATTTTATTTTCACATCTACATCTGAAGTACCTGTCATGCAAATAAAAATACAACATCAATTAAAGATTGTAGCTTTGAACAATCAATAGCTTGGCACCTTGAGCTAATATGAACTAAAAGGCAAACCACAATTCACTATATGTGAAGTGAATCATTCAATAGAAAAAAATGGAGATTAAATATTTTTTACCTAATAACTTACTTTTACTCACATATATATTTAACAAAGGAACCTAAAAGGCAAGTTAATGTGTTTTATAATCATTACTTCAAATATTTTTCTCTGGAAATTCCTTTATGTCCCTAGAAGATTATAATTTCATTATTTGTTTACGCATAATCATCCTTGTGAATAATTCTTTGCTATTCAGTACTTTTTCTCTCACTGAAACAACATCTCTGACAAGTTTCACAGCACAAATAAATGGTCTCTGATTTACAATCCAGATTGCTTCACTCAGAATTGGTAAGCACATTTAAAAACAACTCTACATGACACCTGCTAATTAGGAATGTGCAGTTGCACTTAGTTAAAGGTTTCTCTAGCAATGGAATGTTCCCTTAGCAAATTCCTGAGACAAAACAACACTCCATTCTTTGCACCTTCTCAGATATAAGAAATACTAAAGATCAAATATTAGGTTGTCAGATGTTTAGATGGTGACATTGATGCCTTTTCCAGCCACCTAGAAACAGAGACTAGACAAGAGTAAGGGAATAAAGGTAGGTATTTATTTGAAAGGCCTTCAAAGGTACACCCAGGGCAGCCAGAGGCCGCTTCCAAAAAGGACCCCAAACCAGATGCATGTCACAAGTTCGTCACACTGTTTTGGGTTTGGTCCATTTGCATATCAGCATAAATTCACCAATTAAAACTTTAGCTTTCTTTAATTTCCCCACCTCTCCAGAGGTGCTAGCTTACAGCTTTGGGCCTAGGACAATCTGGGTGTCCTTGGACAGCAAGCTCAGAGGAGCTTTGTTGTGTCTATCTGATCTAAGAGAGCAGCTAACAAGCTACAAGAAACTTCAGAGTTACACACTAGGCAATACAGGATTTGAAAAAATACAAAAGTTAAAACCTAAGGCATCAACATGATTCCAGAAATCATTAAAGAATGGAACGAACTGGAGACAGTGGGACAGGAAAAGACAGAAAAAGGGACAGGGTTTGGTCCTATTTAAAGGACAACTTTATCTATAAGAATAAACCAAGAGAAACCAGATGTATCTTCAAAGCAACTGTCTGGAACAGCAAGGTTGAAATAAGAGAAAATTGAAAAAAAAAAGAAAATTGAAAAAAATGAAATGTTGGGGAAAGAGAAAGCAGAAAATGTTGTGATAATAGATAATGGACATAAATAAATGAGCTGGTTTTAGACTTAGACATATGTAGGTAAACTGTAATTATGAAGATTGAAATCTGATCAGTAAGGAGGGACTGGTTTTCTGAACTGATAGAAAGGAGTATGTAAAAAGTTCCACAGGAAAAGAGATGTCCCCCATGCTGTATGAGAGTATGTTATACTCTCATTTGGCAGCAGATTACAAACTGGACTCTCAAGATCCAGTAACTAAAAGAGAACTCCTATTTGCCCTGGAACAGAAATTAATAAAATATCATCTCAGTTTGTGACATGAAAGTCCTTTCTGCTACAGTTTTGGAAGGTACATAGCAAGGTCAGTTAAATCAGTATTCTCTCCAATGCACCATCAATGTTTATTTTTAATTTGGGACTGGTGAATAAAGATTTAATGGGATTTTAATGGCCTGTTGGACACACTTCAGTGTCCAGAGATGTGGCATCATATCCAGGAGTGTCATTATCTGGATTAATTATCAATAGCAGGCAGTTATCATCAGGGAGAAGTGAAAACGAGAGAGGTAGTAAATGAAATTTACTGGGCAGAGATGCTCAGAAATAAATAAATAACAACATCTGAGAAGTCACCAATGGATACTTCAAAATCATTTTCTGTTTGATATTTTGCATTACATCTGCCACTTCTTTTGCTGCTCCAGAATCTGTAGTGACTGAAATATTTCCCTTGCCAGCTAGTATAAGCTAATCTCCTTCTTCATAATTGTAGCTGTACAACTATATATTATATACAAAATTAGTGTCCAAATTTGCTTTTTAATGTCAGCAATGGGCTAATGTGAAACCTTTAGAAGACTGCATTAGCTTAACCAGTACATATTTTATAATGTAATAAAGGACCCTTGCTGATCAGTCTTTAACAAATGACAGTTAATGTTTGAGTATCTTATTTAAGACATGACTAATAAAACCTACTGTAAATATGGGTTATCTTAAGTGACACAGAGTATCATGAATGTGACTTAATGTCTAAAGGGTAGTTCCACTGATGTAAATTATATGCACTTCTATGCATTGCTGCATGTGGACCATCCAAGACTTTTAGATAATCTCACATTTATGAATGCTTAAACAGTCAAAATTTAGCAATATTTGTCTTAATATAGGCGAAGACACTATTAAGAGGGAAAAGAAGGCAGGTTATCATCCTTAAGAGGATACTGTGTGAGCTTTAACTGCAGGACTACAAAAAGATAAATCAAATATTCCACCTGTCTGCAAACACATGAGCATACATGTGAAACTAATGAGACAAGATCATGTGGAAATAAAAAATTGATACTGTATTTACCCGCTTATATATTCAATCCCCACTGTCAAAACCTGGGGTTTGTGTTCAGAACTTAACAAATAGTATTTAATTATATGCTCTGTCTCTGTTTATTCTGCTTCTCTGGAAAAGTATTGAAGAACTGCCTGTAACACAAGCAGATACAAATTTCATAAGTGGGTCTCTGTATAGTGTGGTAACAACAATTCACTGAGAGAAAACCTATCTTCTCCTTCTGCAATGTATACCCTACTTTACAGGGAATATGATAAATTTCTCCCTAAATACACAGGAGAAGTTCAATGCTGCAGATGAGAGGAGTTATGCCCAACCAGCAATTTGCTCAGAGTTTGAGGAACCTTCCCAAGAACACATCAGTCAGCACCTTGCTGCCAGCCTAACACAACTTTTCAGTTTTATTTTTGTCTCCGTTGATACAAGGCTATTGAAGACACTGAAGGCTAAGACTAGATAGGCCTGTAGCAAGGTTGGTGCAGAGTTTTTTTAAATTTTCTTGCTTCTGTGAAGCAAAGGTGAACAGATGCACTGGATAAGCCAGAAATGTTTCTGAGCTAAAATAAGGCAATTTATGGTTATAGAGCACTTTTCACTAAAGAACCTTAAAATAACTGTGCTAATGCTAGGCTAAATCCAAAGCAAAAATTCATTTCCAGGTCTAGATTACCTATTTATGCCTTATATACCAGAGAGAATCTCAGATACTAAAATCTGTCAAACTCACCAAAACCTCAGTACTGAACACAAACGGCTCTAAGGTCTAATCCTTTTCTATGAGCAGTTCCTATCTTTGTGGTAATCTGAAACAGCATAGCAAATCTGAAAAGTCTGCCAATGCCATGTGTTTGGCCTCTGCTCTACTTTTTCATTACCGAATTCTTTTAAGAATCTGGCCCATATAGTGTTTAACAAAAGAAAAAAGAAAAGGACTATAAATAAATTCTGCCACTTACTTCTCCTTTGCTGAGAGGTGAAGATGGTTGACCTCCCAAGGATTCTATATAAATGCTGATTTTATCTAGCAGCAGGCCCTTGACCTTGGTGAGGCTGACAATTACTCTGATCAAATGGATGAAAAAGGCTGACAGACAAAAAGGAACTTCTTCCACCAGAGATCAATAGGTCATCAAAAATGAGACATCAAAATGAACTATGCTAAGGAAATTTTGAATTTAAATGAAAAGGAAATCTAGATCTAGGAATGAATAATTCAGATTAGTGAGGAAAGTGAGCAAAATTCTCCTTCTGCTTGTCCACTTGTGTCTGAGAGTTTGAGATCCTGCATCTCTGGCTTACTTCAGTTTTATTTTAAATAAAGCTATTTTAACAAGCAAAGACAATGTTAACAATGATTGTATACATCCATAACTGATATTTTTAGAAACAAAATCCAGTTATTTTGAATTATACTGGTTTTCTAATTTTTTTTAAAAATAAATTACTATTTATATTTGCATTTATATGATATTTACATATGCAATCTTTCTCAGTATCTCCTTCCTAAGTATATTTTAGTGCAATTATGCATTATTTGTGCTGTTGGCAACTAAGATAAATTCTTGAACTAAAACGTATCTGGAAAACAGAAAACCTATTCTAGAAATAATGAAGTCTAGTTTTCACTGAATCTTATTTTTATGCAGTTTATATGTTGGAGTTACATTAGCTGGAATCCTCTTAAATTATAGTATTGTCTCAGTATCCAGTGTTTGTTACTTATAATCACTGATGAATGATTATTAGCAAAAGCAATAGCTCTATTTTAGCTCATCAACATCATCGAGTCTGTAACGTCCCTGAACTTATCATAGTTGGATATGGAGAATATTGACTACATTGACTCTGGAGAAAATTCCAGGATGACAAGCAAGGTAACTTCATCCTTTCTAAATTCCCTCCTTACTATCTATAGCAGGTATCAAATCTCTCCATGCTGCGAGTTGAAAGGAGTCACTATACAATTTTACAAAAGAGCACAGTTGGAGCCTATGTAGCTGGAAAGCACTCAGGTTAGTGAGGACAGTGTGCTTAGGGTTCCTTCTGCAGACTCCCAGCAAAAGCAGAGATTTAGTCACGGCATGCTCTTTTCTGACCAGCTCTTCCAGCTTTAGCAATTCTGTTTAACAGCATAGGAAACATTTTCATAGACTGCACACTGAAAATAGAACAGAGAGCAAGCTATCCACATGTATACTTGGCTCTGGTATTAGAATTAGAAAGACAGTCTAGACAGACTAGAAAATATTCCTCTCATCATAACTTATAGATATTTCAATGTCCATTAAATTGTCTGCCTGATTTTGCTAAATATCTTTGTGCACAGTTCCTCTTGGCATAGCTGGGTGTCTTGGGGTGACTATGATGTTGTATCTTGTATCATCCCAAGACACTGGGTCTGGATGTGAGAAAGAAGCTTGTGTAGCAGCTGACAGCTTTTGATCAGTAAAGAAGAAAATAATTCTAAGTACTTAAAGAAACAAATATAAATAGGGTTGAACATAAGCTGAATTCAAAATACATACAATACAATAAAGGGGAAGTGAAAAGGTCTTTAATTTTCTGTTCTTTATTTGAATCTTAAAGCTCAATCCAGTAGGAACATTGTATATGACAAGTATATGACAAGATACTTTGAAATACCAAGGCAGGGAAAAGAATACAACTTTGTGTCAAGCAGCTTACTGGTTTGCAGTGAATTAGCAAGGGATGAGGAATCACAGTGGAGTAAATATATTCATGCACTCAGTGGGCACTTTATGCACAGGCTTGTGGAGGTGCATTGACTGGCCTGTGCTGTTTCTATCCACACATCAGGATTACAGAGCTGATGCATGAATGGCAATTGATGCACTCATGGCTCTTCTGATTACATAGAATTTTACCTCTTAAGTATCTTTTGTGTCATGTAGTCCATTGTGTTTGTGATTCACAAGCTTCAGTTTTGTATAATTTTTAGACTAAGTGAAGCATAACTTACTGTCATGGTTAGACACTGGACGCAATGCCAGTGCCCCATGAAAATATATTTTTTGCTAATAATGGTTGTGAGATGTGATTAGGAACAGAGCAGAGCAGGCTCAGACTTAGGAATAAGAAAAAAAAAAACTTTAATAATCTACATTAAAGGAAAGAAACACATAGGAAACAGAAATGAAAACTCTCTGAAACATTCCCCCTCCTCCCAACTTCCACCCTTCCCACAATCAGACAAAACCTTGGATTTCCTGATCGGTTAACAGTACTCAAATAATCAATTCTCAGTCCATCTAAGAAGAGAGGAGTCTCTCTTGCAAACCATAGTGTCCTTCCTTCCATGTCTGGTGCTCTCACCACCATACATGGACTGAGACTGCCCTCAGGATTCAACGACACTTTGCCAAGTACCAGAAGCTCCTTTTTGGGACAAACAGTCCCCCCCATTTTATAACCCCTGGGGCCGAGGGTTTCTTCTGCTCTGAAGAAAGGGGGCATGACCATACCCTCTTCCTGGTCTTCTGCTCCAAAGACAGAGGGCAACACCACACCCTCTTCATCCTCTCTCCTTCTTCATCCACTTGGCATCAGCATCACTGCAGCAGGTCGCCTCATCTGGCATCCAGCCACTGCATCCACCTAAATGCAGTCTCACGTATTAAAGACAGATTGTTCAGTCTATGGCCATACAAGATAAGTCCAGCCATAAGCCACTCCATCAATCTCCTCCCACCGGATTTTTCCCATCAATTCCTCTAACGTCACAGGATTCCAGGTTGTCTCTCTTCTCACTCCAAACACTGCTCAGGAGGATTAATGTTTCATAAAGCTTTCTCTTCCCAAGGAAGGGTTAAAAAAAAAGTCTCTGTCTCTACTGCAGGACTCTCAAGGCCGGGAACCTCCCCCGCTCCACTCTTCGGCTGGCACAGACACAGACACAGTCACAGTCTCTCTCTCTGGGAGGGAGGCGGGGGAGAACCATCTCCTCGTCTCTCCACCCTTCCATCCTGCAAAAGCTGGCTCAGTCCATTCCCTTCCACCTCCCTCTCTCTCTCTCTCCGGGCTCCGGCCTACCTCTCATCCTCAGGCCGCATGGCTTCAGGCCGCATGGCAGCCCCTCCCCCACCCAGGCCCAGGCCCAGACTACAGGCCCAGGCTGGGCGGGGGAGGAGATGTGCTCCTTTCAACAGCCGGAACACAAAAGGAAGTTCCTCTGTGATTCTCTCCTTTATCTCCCCATGTTCTCAGAGGTGACAAATCGCCTCAGTGGCCACACCAGATGTCAATACTCACTTCTGACCCATGATTGGTTTGACTATACCTTCCTTAAAAAACTCCCTTCCTGTCAAACCAGGACACTTACTTTTATGAATTAAATAAAGCTGTATTCTAATTGCATAACACTCTGGCTAATATGTTGTGCTCAAATCACAGGCTTTGAATTCGTCTGTATTTCTGCCACTCCTTTCCAAATGTTTGTGAAATAATTGAGAAGTTTTCAGCCCTGAGAAACATCCCAAAATTCACTGAAGGTGATGTTACATACATACAAGCAACTTGAAAGTTATGGCCCATGCTTGCATCAGAGATGACCTAAATATTTTACGAATTCTCTCCTTACACATTTCTCTTTTTGCTGTGTCATCCTCAAAGCACAGTTTACATAAAAACCCTGACATACTTACATCATTCCTTCATTGTTCCAGCAGCAAATTTGTGATGCACAATAAGCAAAGTTTCAAAAACAGCAGATAATTTGCATGCTTTCCATGGACAGTCTGAATCTATGGCTAATTCATTACTGGATCTCCCACTCATTACTGATACAGAAGAAGGCTACCTGATGCAGCTTCATCTAGAGTCATGATATGCTTTGAGAAAAGACCATTGGAGAAATCTCGCTAGCTTGCTTTCTATGTGGGATTTTGCTTTTCTGATTTATAATGGTCTTGTTCAACAGGTAATGGGACTGATGCTCACTTGCCTCAGTAAAAGCCTGTTTGAAAGACTATAAAGTTAATTTATTGAAATGTAATTAGCACTACTATTAATTTTTGTCGTGCTTACTGTCATAAGTTTTAATGCCACAGGTTCAATTTACAAAGAACTGAACAACATTGTGAGACATTAGTATTAATTCATCTGGTCTTCTCTCCCCCAGTAAATCATACTGTAGGGCTCTGAATGCCAAGAGAGTGGGTGAGAGAACAAGGATTATTTGAAATATTTAACTATATGTCCTTGATCTTATTCAGCTCATTTACTTTGGCAAAGCCTGCCAATTTCCAGGCCTGAAAGTTGAACTCTGTTTAAACAGAGACGAATGCAGTGGGTCCCACAGCAATTCAGGCATGTCTGTCCAATTATGGTCTCAAAACCTAAATGGAAGGGTTGCTCTGTTAATACAGGTATTCCCTATTGACCTTCCAGAGCACCTCTGACCATTCCTATTACTCTGTATCAGTTTATCCCAGTGGAATCTCACTTATCCATCAGCTGAAACTTATACTAGTGGATATTTAGTGTGTTGGTGATAATTTGAAAATAAGACACCCTGTAGCACTCCACAGCGTATTTTTCTGCCAAGTCTGACTTGACTTTTTTATACTTTCATAGTATCCAAGAAAGAAAAAAAAAAAGGATTTTTTACAAATTTCTGAATAGACCAAGGAAAGAATGAATTTACTTTCAGGAATACATCTGGTTTACTGAAGTGATTTATTTCAAAAATTGTTTTCATTTTACTGACTGGAAGTGAGACACGGGGAGCCTAATATCCAGATCCACAGAAATACCTGGATGCTTAATTGCCAACATAGAATCATATCCATTTGTAGAGTGCACTAAGCAGCGTAAGTACTGCATAAGTAAGCAGAGTTTAATATCTCACTCTGGGAGTCACAACAGCAAATGAAATGTGTGAAGATGCAGTAGTCCTAATGGGCATTGAGAAAACATCACCCAATCCTCAGTACCTGAAAACTCACCCAGTCACCCCTGGGCCCTGAGCCCTTCTCCACTGTAAATCACAGAAAAACCTAGTGTGCATATTCTTTACATCAGGAATAGACAAAGAGCGTACAAATCTTGTATTCCACTGCAGTTAGACAGTCTCTGAGCAGGTGTTTTAAAAATTCTAGTTCTGTAATTAGGCTCCAAAGCTTATGAAGAGTTTCCACTAGATCTAGGCTTAAGGAATGCCTCCAGACCCTGCAGGAAGGCTAGATCACAGGTGTTTAAGCTGTGAAGCATCCCACCACTAGTCCAGTAGGGAAAAAAGAGACACATAAGAGAAAAGTGTTCTGCAAATTGCATGTCCCCAGTACTGCATCTGGTGGTAGTGTCCCCTTCCAGATGCACTAATGTAGATACTGCATAGAAAGAGGAAACAAAGTGAGTGTTTGCAAAAACTTTAGGAATTATCTTTAGTATGCTCTTCCCCAGTGCAAATCTGACTTCCATCATTTACTCTCACATGCTCTGGTTGCCATCACTGAAAGAACCACCTCTCTTCCTGCTTTTGACATCTGGAGTTACATTCCTCTATTTCCTTACCTCACTAACACTTCATCCATTTTCTGAATTTCTGTTATGAAATCTTTTCTCTGCTGCATTTTTCCTCCCTCTGCTTCTCTTATTCTCTACCAATTTCATTTGTTCAGTACCTGCACAGCAACCACTAGCTGCAAAAGTACATTAAAGAGCATAAAGAAAGAAAGAGTTTTTAGGTTTTCCTCTTGTTTCTATATGAATGTATACAAAGCTGCATTTATTTGTAGGGGTGGCTCAGCCTATTCTTAGGCTGCAGCCCCGCATTGCCAGCCAAAACCTGGCCAGACAGTGGGTGGATTTCCCCGCCTCAGACAGTGGGTCTGTGGGGGGTTCCGTGGGCGGCACAAGGGTATAAGCCGCAGCCCCCTGGGTGGGACCCTGAAGATTGTTCTCCCCCTTGGTCTGGCAAGTTCTGTTAAGTTTGGTTCTGCATTAGTTCTGTGTTACAACTCCGCCTCCCAAACCCCCTCACTGGATTGTATCCCAGTTGTGTCCTCCCCTCTCCCTGTCCCTCATTGGTTCCCCTTATGTTACCACCCCCCTTGAAGAACGAGCTCCCCGCCCATCTGACAGCCAGTCTAGTTCCTGATTTTCTTCGGATAAACAGCTTCTTGGACTGAGTCCTTTCCGCCTCCTTTGTTCTTGGGGAGCGCTTTTGCCTTAAAATCAGGCTACCTGGCCGAGCCGCCTGAAGAGGAAAAAAAAGCGCATCTCTCTCACCCGGCTCCGTGATTCTCCCCTGCGTTTCCTCTGCTGCCTGCTGAGCGGCGAGGACGCTTTGGAGACGCCACCGCGCTGCCTCTGGCTTGTGAGCTCGGCCAGGGAAAAACCCGGAAAGCGTTCATTTATTCATTTACCTGTACTTAAAACACATGCTGTCAAATCAACATCTATGAAAAAGAAAAGCCTTGAGAGATTTCTGTACTCATATTACAACACTTACACATGTTTCTCCTATGAAATACGTGCATAAGTTTCCATGTGTACATATGTACATAGAAAAGTCAAAGCTGTCACAATTAACTCATAGTGTACTTTAACTTTCATGATATACAAATCATTAAAGCATATGTTGAACACAGATGTCACAGCTGTTAAAAAAAAATCCAGGAACTTATAAGAAAAAAAAATTCATAACTAAAATAAGTTGTTATTATAGACAATATTATATACTTGGACTTAAGTCCAAGTATATTTGAAATTTGGAATTTGGAAAATATGGCATGAAAATTACTCTTTACAGATAGTATGATCTACAGGTGAAATGAGAGAAGAATGAGGAGTTTTGGGATATACATTTAGAAACTGCTCTATCAATATATTTCACTATGCGCTTAAACCTAAGTTTGAGTTGCCATGGTTATTTAAGTGGTACATTAAACTTTTTGGTGTTGGGTTGTTCCGCTATGCAAACACTCATATGATCATGTTCATTTTTTTAAAAAAATGGAAGCAATTCTTGTTTTTATGTTCTAAAGAGTTAATTAGGGGAAATGCAAGTAAAAGAAGAGAAACAATAGGTATTAAGATGCAGGGAAACACCAGGCTTTAGATGCAGATATTCATAAAAATGTCAACAGTCAGTGACAAGTATGCTTTAAAGATAAAAGGATATAATTCAGGATGCATAGGAATAAAAAGAAAATCTGGGGGACCAGAATAGGTCATTTTCCTAGTTAATGAATGGCCCCCGACAGAGCTGCTTTTCATCAATACAACAGAATTGGTTACCAGATACAGTACAACACTACTTTATGCACTGTCAGCCCTGTTCCTTCCCGGCTGGTGCTTGACAGCTGTGAGACACCTCGTTGCAGACCAGGTGAATTGCTGACATGAAAGAAGTGTCTTCCCTTTTAGCTTGAAGAACTATCAACTTGAAGAACACTCATCTTTAATAAGACTACATCCTGAAAATTTCAACACTATATCTTGAAAATTTACATGTAAAGTGTGAGGTGTCACTATGCCTAGTCGATACAACTTATGACTCAATGTGAAAATGTCAGAAGGTAAGGAGACTAAAAATAGCTGTGCAAAAATAATTATTATTGTTTTGATTATGCAAATATACTTTAGGTTGTATTTCTAGCAGAAGCAGTGCTTTTGAGCTATCATTTGATATCATTCCGGGCTATCATTTGCAGCATCTCCTCTGTGTACACAAGGAAGTTACAGCCCTAATTTTACTCTACATTTCTGTCATGGTCATATTCCACAGGACAGACAGTATGTAGGGCATTTACTATTCTCCCAACACTGAAGACAAACAAAGTAAAGCCTTCAAGTATTATTTTTTAACTTTGAGGGTACCCTTGATGTAAGTATATTTTGAAGAGACGACACAGAATGATACAGGACCTTGTTATATTTCTGGTTTTAATGACTCAAGTTCCAGCCAATTCCTTCAGTGGAGAGCAATTCTGATATTAAGACATGGAAACTCTTTTATCACAATGCTGGAGAAAGTTCTGATTCATATACTATTGAATTGTGCATGAATATGGATGATTAGCTTATATTTACATCATATCATTAGGTTATATTTAGATCATATTTATATTAGATCATGTTTAAACTATAAATGTCAATATATGACAGCCATCAACACAATACTACCACAAATTATTCCTTACCTACACAAAATGAATGAAAAATACTACTCTTGGAAAATATACAGTGGAGACTCTGCAAACTACTCAAACTTCAGTATCAAAATATAAAATGAAAACTTGCGATTGTAAATTAAAAATCAGGAAGTTTCCCTCATACAACTCTACTTAATACTTTCAGTTATCCTGCATATGTGCAATGGTTCTACTGTCCAAGAGAAATCTGGAACAGGCAAAGGCTACTACTGTGATTAAAATTCAGACTGTGACCAAGTTCAGTTTCTCTGAGTATGGATCTCTGGATGTTTTGAATGGAGTTGTTCTACAATCATTTGACCCAAGCGAAGAGTCAAAAGTAAGCCTTGAAAAGTTGTGGGAAAATTTCAGATAATCCAGTCCCTTCTACGTTGGCTTGACTGATGGGTATTTTAGGGGATTTTTTTTTTTGTTCATCAAAAACCCCTGCCAACTACATGACAATATATGTAAATAATAAATTCCAATTTTTATAGAGTTAGGGAATGCACCTCATGAGCTAAAACCCATCATTCTATGAATTGCACCTAGACAGTCCCTGCTCTCAAGTGTTTTCCATTAACATACGTAAAGACAAGTCCAGGCTGATCAGCCTCCTCAGCAACAGTTTACCTACAGCCTAACAGGTATCAGATTTTTGGACACAACTGAGAGGACACCTCTATTATTACCATACTAAGACAAGGCTTTGGTACTGTCGTTTTGTGTTGGCCAGCCTGTTTTCTATGCCAAGTAAGTCATGTTTGGGAAGTCCAAGGTTGTCAGAAAGTGACAAAATACCAGCTTCCCACAGACAATTTATATAGGCAGTGTTTACCTGGGAAGCTGAGAGAGAGCAGACCTTGTCAAACTGAAAAGGCCAACAGAAGGTTGTAAACTGAAAGGTCATTCCTGGTGAGACACAAGGACTGAAAGAAGGTCAGCCACCCCTAATAAAAAATTCTTGTTACCTCCAAATTACTCAGTATTTATGTTTCAATGTGAAGAGCTTGTTTTGAGCTTTGTTTGTGAAACAAAATCCCCAGTATATAAAATATCTATGAGGAACAGCATGAATGTGAACTGCTACATTAGATTGGCTAAAAATGTGTGAGACATGGACCTAGACACAGATGCGGGCATAAAAACTGAGACTAGAGGGAAATACCATTCTCACCTGTAATAGTTTGGAACAGTTTGCTAGTTTTTCTCGGTTTTGCTTCTTTCTCTGAAATTCTGGCACCAGCTACTATTGAAGGTAAGACATTGGTTTATATAGCTTTGTTTTGACATGTTTCATACTGAAATATAACAAATCAACAGAGACTCTTGAAAATCCTGATCAGTTTGCACGAGATAAGGCCCTAGACTCACACTAATATATGGTCAGTGTCACTCCATGAAAGTCAATGGACCATATTTTTTTCTCTTCATTACACTAGTACAGCTCCATTAACTACAGAAATCATTAATCATACAGCAACACTGAACTCTGTGATGTTGTGCAGGATATAAATTAGGCAAGAATTTGGCCTCCTGGCCATTTTTTCCCTTGATTTGTTGCTGACAGGAAATCCCTTGTTTTATTTTGCCTCAAAGTTTTAGTCAACTAGGTTGGTAGTAATTGTATTGCACAAAAAGCTATATTCTGATATACAACTATGAGCATGAATATAAATTAATGTATGAATAAATATTTAGAAGTTTGGCCATAAGTAACTGATTGACTTATTGTAACACTTCAAACCTCCCCCAAACCTTTTCGCTTCCCTCCCTATTTCTCTTCCGCAAAATACAAAAAATAAGACAACTTTTTCTATTAAGAAGAAGATTTATACATAAATATTAATAATGTTAAAGCACTTTAAAGCCTCTGATATAGGGGCAAGTTATATCTTCTTTCCAGCTAAGTGTGGGGTTTTTTTTTTTTGGTTTTGTTGGTTTTATTTGGGATCACTGACAAAGTAAAGACAGAAGTAGAAAAATTGCTTCTTCCTTCAGATCACTAAGGAATCATTTACAAAAAAATAGGGTCCCAAGTATTAGAAACATTGAATAATAAAAAGATTATGAGCTGGAGCACATCTAACTAGGTAATGCAGGCAAGGATGTCCATTTACTAGAAATAACTAAGTTTAATTTGGAAAGAGCAGGAAAAAATATCGGTACTTAAACTCACGAAAAAAAGTTCAATTTATTATTTAATCCATTCCATCCTACTTTATCTATGAAGCTCCAGCCTACACATGAAGAAAAGTCTTAACTAGGATTTCTTGACTGAAAGTAACTTGGCTAAGGTGGAAATGCTAAAATACTGCATCACCAGGAAACTTAAGCCAGATTGAGGTTTGCATAAGCAATATTCTAACCTCAACACCAGTTACTGGTAAATGATGTGGAGGTGAGAGCTCCCAAAATCAAGCCAAAAACACCAATTAAGAGATTGACTATTTAAAACCAAACTTCACTTGGCAGAAGTATTTACAGTACTGCCACAAGAAAGTCATTTGTCCTTAACAAAGAGAGAAATAGCCAGCAATCAAGAAGTCATTTTCTCTGTGCCAGTCATCTGCCCAGAAATGAGTCGGTTGAAATCAAAGGAAGAGAGAAGTCATTTAACTGGTACCTTTAGTCATGAAGTAATACAAGCCTGTCATTTTACCATAGTGTTGATGCCATTTAAACAGATTTAAAAACAAGATGAAAAAGCAACCTTATAGTTCTCTCAGGGATTTTGTAGGACAGGAACACAGGCCCTTGGAAGCTACTTGGTACCTGTTTGTATCAATTACACCAATGACTTGATGCAGAGGTGCATTAGCAACTGTGTATTGCTGAAGCACTAGCAATTATTCAAGCATATTTACTGAGGTTTAAGGGCAGTGTATTAGTAGTGTCTGCATATTTTATATGCAGCCATTGTTACACCCCATTAAATGGACTGGTAATGATCCATTGCTATTTAATTAATATGCAATGAGCATGATATTAAATCTAACATGTAAATTAAAGCCCAATTTAAGTCACTTAATTTTGAAGTGTGATGGAAAACTTCTTTGGACCTGGATGGCCTGTGTTTGTTTCTTTTACTTGTCTCCCTCTGCAAAGCTTATATTATGTTGGGCAGACTTTAGAAAGACAAAAGGGTAAAGTTTTTATGACCGGAAATTTTAGCGCAGCAAATTAAAAACAGAGCGACTTTTGGCATTAAGCAATGGGCAGAAATTTGGCCAAATTCCAAACATCATATTTCAGAATGTTCACACTCATGACTGAAGATTCTCTCTAATTCAGAAAACACTAGTAAGAGAAGTATATGATTAAATGTGACAGAATTTTGGAAATAAAGTATCCAAATTCATGTGTATTGATCATTATCTTTTCTTTTCTGAGGTAACTTGGAGACAAAAGTATTTAATAAGACCTTGAGCAACATTCAAAAGGATATCAGTCACAAGATTTTCCAACAAAAAACAAATGAACAAACAAACAAAAAACCCCCATATAGTACTAAACACAGATTTTGCTACTCTTTCTAACAATATTGTTCATAGAAAATAACCAACGCAGAAGTAGCTATATAAGTGAATGCTATCCATTTTCATCATTGTAATCAATGTAGGCAAAGAAAAGTGACACAAATCCTAATCTCCTCTCATGGTTACATATATGGAAAATTTGGAAATTAAGTAAGAAAATGGATTACATATGACAGAATCACAAAATGGGTAATGTTAGAAGGGACCACAGTGGGTCATCTGGTCCAGCCTCCCTGCTCAAGCAGCATCATACTAGAGCACATTGCACAGGATTGTATCCAGATGGTTCTTGAGTATCTCCAGTGAGGGAGACCCCACAACCTCTCTTGGCAATCTGTTCCAGTGTGCGGTCACCTGTGCAGTAAAGAAGCTCTGCCTCATATTCAGGTGGAACTTCCTGTACATCAGTTTCTGCCTGTTGCCTCTTGTGTTATTGCTTGGCACCACTGAGAAGAGACTGGATCTATCCTCTGACACCCTCCTGTCAGACACTTATAGACATTGATGAAGTCCCCTCACAGTCATCCACTCTCGAGGCCGAACAGGCCCAGCTCCCTCAGCCTTTTCCTCATGAGAGAGATGCTCCAGACTCATAATCATCTCTTTCCCTCCACTGGACCCACTCCAGGAGCTCCAAGTCTCTCTTGTACTGAGGAGCCCAGAACTGCACACAGCACTCCAGATGTGCCTCACCAGGGCAAGTAGAGGGGCAAGATGATATCCCTTGACCTGCTGGCAGTGTTTTTTCCTAATGCAGCCCAGGATGGCACTGGTCGCACTAGTCTTCTTAGCCACACTCCTGTGAGCCTATAAAAAACATGTAATATAAGCAACTCATCGCCAGAAACAATCTGGAGATCCCATGTCAACACTGGTGGGTGCAGTCAGTGCAGCCAGGGCTCATTGTGGCCAGACAGGCAGCAAACCAAGCTGGGAAGACATGCAAAGATGCAGCAAGGGATCAGCCACCCCTGTCTCTGCTCCTTCGTCCTCTGATTGACCCTAGCTGGAGATCCATCTGTCATTTATGCAACAGGAATATTCAGCAAAATGTTGTTTCTCCATCAATATTCTGGTTTGCTTCTGACAGTAACAAGATAACATGCTGTTTAATTTATTTACACTACCGATCTAAAATAGGGTTTAAACTCTTTAGCTAGTTTTGTCTGACACAAGCTTACAAAGTTTCCTTTGTTCACCTTTTCTCCAGATCATTTGCAGCATTTTATTTCTGGCTTCACTGACATTTAACTGTTTTATGTCTTCTTTTTCACATGCTATAGTACTCTCCCATGTTTCATCATTCTTCTACACAGCATCTACACCTGCTTAGTAAGCGCATGATTCAAAAGAAAATTGAAAACTATTAAAGTAAAATAATAAAATCCTAAATACATCAGTAAACCATTCCTTCCCTCAAAATGTTTTCTTGGGTCTCATTCCTGCATTATGTCAAGAGACTCCGACCTCAGGAGATGACAACTATCTGCAATTTCTTTGAGGTTCATTAGGATTTTCTGTCAGAAGATAATGTTTAGCCATTTGTTGAATGAAGTCTTTACACTTCTACTGCCTCAAATCTGCTATGGTTCAAGAAAACACTGTTACCAAAGAACTCATTCCAATTCATTCTAACTGCTTAATCCAATTATCCTCTGGAAGAATAAAAATTGGAGAAATTCACAGGCTACCCTTGTACATTTCNAAAAAAAAAAAAAAGAAAGGAAATGCAATCAGTTCAGTTCCTTGAACATAAAGAATAATTAACCCAATCAATACACTATATGCTAGAATGCCCTAAAATATGCAATTTAATTCTTGGTGCATCTGGGCACGTAAAAGTAGCAAACAGCAGTACAAGAACAAGGAGTTTTATGTCCCAACAGGGTTTTTTTTAAGAGCTCTTACAATTACTGAAGTTACAGTCACAGTCAACAGTCAGCCGCTGATCTGTGAGCGTGTTCAGAATCCAAAGAATCAAGACTATCAAATATTCAAACACATCAAGCTGTAAATAAAAGAAACCCAGAATATATAAACCTAGAATTTTAACTACTTGCCAGGATATTGGTTACACCCCCTTAAATAACAGCAAAAAATAGGAAAAAAAACAAAAAACATATAGAAGACAGCAGTGCTGTGTGACCCAGATTCAGACTACCCCTAAGCTGCTTTTATATTCCCTTTCCATTTCCTGGTCCCCATTTGATCCCTGCTTCTTACCTCATGTAAATGAGTACTTTGTTTTCCAGGAGCCATCAGGCCAGAGGATGCTTGCTGAAGCATGGCACACTTCACTTCATTTTCCTCACATGTCCCAAACATGTTCCCTAAGCAGACGGTAAAGGGAATCCCCATTTCCTGTTTCATATTGATGCTTTTCAGATAAGAGTGTCAAGAATTTGGAAAAAAATTCTACAATAAATATTTCCTAACCATATGCTTTACCTATCTCTTTAGTTATTGCTGATTGCAATAGCTTTGAAAACTCTTCCAAGCCCATCTATTAAAATTTTAATTTCAGTGTAGCTAGGTGTTTCTACAGTAGTGAACCAGCAGACCCTCTTGTTTTTGACTGAGTGATTGATTCTTCTCCTCCTGTCCTGAAACAGAAAGCAGTATTTACTCTCGCAGAAAAAAATGCATTTCTTCTATTCTCCCTCCCTGGGCAGAACTTCTCTTCTTCCCTAGCCCAATCCCTTATCCTTTCTCCCTCTCTCGCCACACAAAGCTCCCAGTACTCATGTCAGTTAGCACTACAGTATTTTCCAAAGCACAGGACAAAATCACAAATGTCTCATAACTTTCATCTTGAGCTAAAAAGGAAAATGGGAAAATATAGTGCAGCAGAGTCAGAAGAAGTGATTGAGATGCAACTTGCAAAGTTGATGACTGATCATTTTTCAGAATGCAAATGAATTATTTAAATAGAAGTGTCTAATTGTTTCATTGCCCTTCACTATCAGCGGTCATTAACATCCTTTCAGAGTTAGTGCAAAGTGGCCCAATCAAAGTAAGAGCATTTTTGCTATATTTAACACTCACCTTGCTAGAACTGTCTGTTCTTCCCTCTCGCAAAAAATCTGCCAATGTCGAGTTATTTTACTGGTGTGGTTGTTTTTTTTGGTTTTTCTTCTCGCTGGAACATAGGGCTTCAAATCTTTGCCACTGTCTAGTATGTAAGCTATCATCAAAAACACATGGACATTTTCTTTTGCTTGAATCCAGCATTGTCCTTAAATTAGAATTCATTTGCATTCCAAAAACATAAGAGCAACTTACAGGCTTGAAATATCTGAAATTTAAAAAAGGCTTGCAGAAGGCTGTCCTAGCAAATCCAAATTTTGACTATTCTATATGTGGATTAAATGCAATTTTGAGGGCAGAAAGAAGGCCTAGTAATATTTTATATTAATTTTCTTACTGTTTTAACTTTTTCCAAGACTTTAGGCCATAGAAGTAACCCATGTGTTTATGTAGTTGAGAAAAAATAACAAAAGGTGAGCCACCTACTCTTACAGAGAAAAGAAATTTATGCAAGGTCACATTTCAAGACTTACATTTTCCATTAAACAAGCTATTTCAAGGCACTTATGAAACATACTAACAAAGAACTGTATAAATTAATAGAGTATCCTGAGCCATGCAGGGAAATTAAAGGTTATAAATTTAGACCAAGTATGAAACCTAATAGTGATTTCCAAAAGGTAGTTATATATGGAATGAGACATGTGTTTTGATTGATGATATAGCCATAAAGTGAACATTGCATATGCCCGTTTCTCATATGAAAAGTAATGTCTATGGGCAATAGTTCAGAAGAATACCATGTATAAGAAATAGATGTCTGACCTGTTTTGCTATTGCAATATATCCACACTTATAACCAGTGTCTGTCCTACCTCTCAGAGAGACTTGTCAACAGGATTCATAATTTTTTCATGCTGGCACATGTAATGAAACATTTAATTGCTCACCATTACATTCCTAATTATTTGTTCACACTATTGTATGTGGAATTGAGTAGCTTAACAGGTGTTTAAAGATAATGATGATAATTTTGGACATGCAAGTCAGTTTACTTAAGCAAGCCCATATTTTGTGTGTGTCGTTTATGTATCAATGAAAAATAAATTAACTTTAAAGCTGGGTTCATCTAATTTTTTTCAAACAGCAATATGGCTGGCAACTAGAATCATTGAATCCTTGAATCATAGAATCTCCTGAACAGAAAAGGACCCACAAGAATCATCAAGTCAAGCTTCTGGCCCTGCACAGAACAACCCCTAAATGGCACCACGTGCCTAAGAACATTCCCCAAACACTTCTTGAACTCTGTCAGGCTGGTACTGTGACCACTCCCTGGAGAGCCTGTTTCAGTGCCCAACCACCCTTTGGATGAAGAACCTTTTCCTAATATCCAGCCTAAACCTATTCTGATGCAGCTTCATGCTGTCCCCTCCGATCCTGTCACTGGTCACCAGAGAGATCAGTACCTGCCCCTCTTTCCCTCGTGGGGAAGCTGTAGAAGGTCTGTTATGCTGATGCTTTGTGAGAATTTGGGATTAATTGCTCCTGTCTGTGCACTAGCATCTTCTTCTGCTAAAGGCAGGGATGACTTTCATGCTTGGAAGGTAATTTAAAAGCTTTGGATGAGGAACCGTGCAGAAGTTCAATAAGAATGAAAAATAACCTTCTGAATTTCCACTGACTTATAATTTTACTTAATCTATGGAATGAAAATATATACATACAGGATATATATGGACAGTGTATTTACATTCTGCTTTTGCCAAGTCAATATCAAAGCTGCACTACTTAGAAAACTCGTACATTAGATGATCTGGTAAAGATCAGTCAGTTCCGGACATAAGTGGAGAAATTCTTTAATGGAGTATTTGCCTCCATAGGATTTTATCCATGTTAGCTTGAAGAGTTCAATGTAACTGAAAATCAGTGTTACTGCTGCAGAAAAATAGGATATCATGGTCTGTAGAAATGATTAAAAACCATCACACCATCAATTTCTTAAGTATAATGGAACATGACTTGTTCTCTGACTTTTACTAGATGATTGCCTCTACTCCCACTGCACCTGCCCATTGAAAAAAAGGATTCTTTTTATGAATTGTGGGGTAATAGAAAAGAACCTCACTGCCACTGCCTGAAGTTCACCCTTTTTTAGGAATAGCTTTATTTTATTTTCATTTTTCTAAACATTTTTCAGACAACTCTGTAAACAGATGGTATTTTTTGTTTGCTTCTATTTTTGTTAAATTATGTGTTTACAAATGTCTGAATTTGTAAGGCCAGCAATATAGTGACATAAAAATTTAAGGAACATCAAGAGTTAAAATTAGCATAAATAATTTTGTTCTAAATGTAATTTCTCTCTGTTATCCCATTTTGTTTAGCCAAAGATAAACAACCACTTTTAAGAGGGGAGTTTATCCAGTATTAATGAACACATAAACCTAGAAAACACTGAGCTTAAAACACTAGTCAGGAGTGTTCAAGTTAATAACTTTCACAGTGTTCTGGCTGGTTTCTCCTGCACATTATAAGGTTTTGCAGAGAATACAGACCTATGATACCCCAGTAATTCCAGCTTTAATGCAGCTTCAATGATAAAAATTATTCTGGTATGTGTTTTCTGTTATGTGTAGGAGCCAAGTGGCCTCTTTATCACTTCATCAAGTATAAGAAAAAAAATTGGGAGCTTTGTGAAGCAGAGAAAAGCAAGATAAAAAGCTTTCAGGTGAAAGCAGAAAGAATTAAATTGCTCGGAGTATCACAAATGGTTACTTCCAAATAAATAATTTTAATTTTGGGTTATTTCCCATTAAAAAAAAATCTGTTAAGGGTAGCAATGCAACCACAACCATATCATGTGGTAACAAACATGAAAAATGCCTCACTAGGAGACTGAGAGATCAGCCACACTGCAGGAACTTGCGACATCTTTCCTATCACCACAGGGAAAACATGAATCTCCTCATAATATGAGTATTTCTGGCATCATGAACTGCCACAATAGAAACAGGGTATGTTGAAACTGAATCCTGTCAAGAAAATACCAGACAAAATAAAGCCTATAACTGTAGTGCTGGGAGCTACATAAAGGACTTCCAGGAAGAGTTTCTTTCCTACAGTGTCATTTACGGGCCCCTACTGGGATAAACTCTACAGCATTGCGCAGATAAAGCCACATGTCATCCCCATCCAGTCTTCGAAATTAAGATGGACAAAAAGTCTAAAGAAGTGAGTATTATTATATTTATTTTACAGTTGGCAGCTGATACATAGAGGGAACATGACCTGCCCATGAAATCTGGGACTCAAGCAAGAGCTGAATGGGCAAGCGCCTCAGTTCCAGCTGCATTTGCACCCTCTAATGTAGGTCACATTTATCGATGTATGTCATATTCTCACAAATAGCCAAAAAGAACTGTGGAGAAGGAAATAACTCTCTAGTCACAGAATCACAGAATGGGTTGGGCTGGAAGGGACCCGAAAGATCACCTAGTTCCAACCCTCCTGCCATGGACAGGGACACCTTTCACCAGAGCCACCAGGTGGCTCAAAGCCCCATCTAACCTGACGCTGAACACTTCCAAGGATGGGGCATCCACAACGTCTCTGTGAAACCTGCTTCATCACCTTTGCAGTCAAAAATTTCTTCCTAATAGCCAATCTACTCCAGTTTGAAGCCATCCCCCCTTGTTCTATCACTACACACCCTTGTAAAAGTCCCTCTCCAGTTTTCTTGTAGGCTCCCTTCATGTACTGGAAGGGTGCCATAAGGTGTCCCTGCAGTCTTCTCTTCTCCAGGCTGGACAGCCCCAACCAGGAGAGGTGTCCCAGCCCTGTGATCAAATTAGAGGCTATTCTCTGGAGTTGTTACATGTGTATCTTATGTTGAGGACCCCAGGGCTGGATGCAGCACTCCAGGTGAGTCCCAGAGAATCAGAGAATCCCCTCCCTCACCCTGCTGCCCACATTGCTTTGGCTGAAGCCAAGGATACATTTAGCTTTCTGGGCTATGAGTGCACACTGGTCACAATAAGTGTCTCATCAACCAAAACCTCCAAGTCTTTCTTCCCAAGGCTTCCGTCTATCCATTCTCTGTCCAGCCTGTACTTGTGCTTGGGATTACTCTGACTCTGGTTCAGGACCTTGCACTTGGCCTTGCTGAACTTCAGTCAATACTTTTCACAGGTTAGGACAGTGATTATCTCAGTGATAAACCAGCACTGGCTAGACTTCCTGAATTCCTAAACAATCTGGAGTGTTTAGCTCCTTTCTTAGCGGTGTTGTGATGTCATCAGGAAGCCACTGTGGGGACTTCCTCAAGACCAATAGCTGTGAGATTTACAGAAATGAGTCAGTGAATAGTTTTCTGCCTCAATGACTCAAAACATAAAAAAAAGTGAGTTAGGTCTTCTCAATCTAACCTAATGCTAGAATTCTTCCCAAAGGAGAAATTGGGACGGAAGTGCTCTGGCTTCAGTGTGTAGCTGAAGGATGAATCCCAACTCCAAGAACCAGTATGAGTACTCTATTATTCAGCTAAGCACTCTTTTGGCCTTTGATAATGTAGATCAGCATACTGCAGCTAGAAATCTTCGGATAGAACCAGTCTACAGGAGACAACCACCAAGCCCTCATCAGACAGCAGTAGTTGGGGTAACATGAAAATACAGTTCACTCCCTTCTGTGCCTGTTCCTGTCACAGCCTGGCTCATTGCAGAGTGAACTGAAACTCTAAATTTCTAAGAGAAGGTGAAACAGAGTAACTCCTTCTTCCCCTCCACCTGCAAACATAACACTGCTTCTGGCTACTGCTGCTGCTACACCACCAACAGTGTCCAAGAGAAAGTTCCCAAACTGTGATTAAATCCCTTTAGTTTCTTGGAACTAATGTTCTTTTTTTCTTTTCCCTTCCTTTTAGCCTGCAGACAACAGTGGCTATCAAGGAAATAACAGCTGGCTATGTATAAATACATAATCATTCTTCAATAATAAATAAGAGAGAGCTTAATAAATCCCTTAAAATAATAAATATTTCCAATAAATGTAACTAATTCAACCTGGACACCTGAAAAAGAGAGGTCACTTTACATCTCTGCATTGTTTAATAAGAGGAATTACCTAATTTTCTGAGATGGTGTCCCTGTTGAAGAGAAGGCATCTCAAGAATCGATGAGTTGATGCATTTCTACATGGGGCAGGTATTTATCAAAGTATGCCAATTTGTTAAAATACTTTTATATTTAATTTTGGAGCAGGTGTTTGTCTATGTGGATAGTGCCTGCCCTGTGAAGACATGGCCCCAAATTACTGTGACATAAGCATAGCCAGAATCTCTACAGACAGTTCACATTCTCTGGCCTTCAGCTTAGCTGTGCTCAGACAGGTCATCAGGGGTCAACTGTCTCTTCATACAGTGGAGAATCTGTCAAACCTGTGCTTCTCAGATCACAGGAGCTCAGTCATTTGGAGGCCACTGTTTTTCATGCCTGGGGTAGGTCTGGTGAGAGGCCAGCATCTGGTACAGCTTGTGCCACAGCTAATGTATGCTGGAGTTCATAAGCCCTCCAGACTTTAGTGCTGGTTAAGGCAATGCAGAAGGGGACCATGGCCATATTCAACAGAGTTCCATACTGCAGAGACATTTGGGTTTGTGGTTTTTGCCAATTTCTCTCTGGAAATGACATGAGGAAAAGTCTTCCTCATGACAATTAGCATAGCTTGGTGGGAACCATAAAATGAGGCATGTGTGGACTGAGTCTGGGGACTGATTCTTGGGGCAAAGATGCAAAAACTGGAGGCCTATATGTCAGCCTACTGTGCAGCTTCACTCTGTCAAGAGATTATTTCTAACTAGTGTAACTGTTATAATTGTATAACTAGCTAACATAGTAGACTTGTTCCTCCCCAAACATGCCTGTAAGTTGCTGATAAACTTGACTGCACATTGAAGAGGGAAAAAAAAACCCAACCAAAAAACAGTGGAGAAAGGCAGGACCTAGCACCCCATCAGCCTCACAAGTAGATCACCTAAATGACCAAGTTTGGGAATTTTGGCCAACTACACTGGCTGCAGTAATCACACCTCCTGCTGATATTTATTCATTTTCCCAAGTTGGTGTTTTATTGTATTTCCTCAATAACATTATTTTTAAACCTTTTAACTCATAGCTCATGAGTGGAGAAACATTGCTCACTGAGAGCACCTGCAATACATAATCTGACTGGTCAGGGTTCCACAAGGTCTTGAGCCAATATAAATTCTTCATTATATAATTTTAGAAATTAAAAACTGTTCTTTTTATGGTCATATGGTGCCTGGAAGAAATTTTACATATGTAAAATAGTATTAAGAGTACAGAAAACATCATGTTTGAATGCATAAAAGTAAGAGCAGATGACTGATGGTCACATTTGGTTAAGAAAAATTTTTCCATTGTAATTATATTTCACATTTTTCTTTCATCACTGACCTTTCTACAAGCTTCCCATTCCTTTTCAAGGTGTCATGAGTAAAAGCAGAAGTCGTCCAAGTTAGGTCTCTTTTATGCCATTTCTGAAAAGTAGCCTAAGGAGAAAGTTAACATTTTCCTACAGCAAGCACTTCACAACAGAGCTCCCATTGCAGGAGAGTGAAGTGGCCCGGCCTTTACAAACAAGTTACACATTTCAGCAGCAAACCTATACTGTCAAACTCTACCTTCGCTGAGCAAAAGAATAAATGTTTTAATTCCATGCACAGCTCTACTCTGTGTGCTGTACTGCTTTGCGCCTATGTGACTTGCTAAGGCCTGTCCAGAGTTCTCGTTACCTGTAGTGGGATAGTTGTACCACTCTAAATTGAAAAAGGCTGACTGGGGAGACAAACGTGATTAGGAGAACTCATCTGGGAAATGGATGCAAAGAAACATACCTCACAAAGGAGTGATATAGTAACAGAGGCACATTTGCGTAACTACAGACTGTGGAAGGTTCTGCTGTTGCATCCACTCAGTTTCCCAACTGATGAGGTCTCTTTTAATTACAATCTGTATTTTCCAGTTCATTGCCACCTTACGCAACTCATTTCTAATGGAGAAAATGAGGACATTTTCCTGCAAATTACACCAGGTTTTCTGTATGTCATCCATTATTTACAATGGAGTCTCTGATTTTTAGATCCAATGACACTATGAAGTAGTGCCTGAATATTATCTGGTCAGTAACAAACACAAATGTGCTGAACAATATGTTCACCACTGTGTTAATATTAGAATTTATTTCCCCAGAGGGGAGTGCTGGGCCGTAAGAATGAATTAATATCTATCCTTTATAATAAGTTTCACTGATTTTTTTTTCCTCCATTTAAGCAATTCCCAGAGATGTACTTTGCTTTTCAACAACTTGAAATACATCAAAATAAAGGTGATTGGAAAATGTTTTATAGGACATTCTTTTTTTTCCATAGGAAAATGCTGATTCCTTGAAACTGAAACATTTTACAAGCAGAAAACTAGTTTAA
This sequence comes from Dryoscopus gambensis, assembly GCA_013389985.1. Taxonomy (NCBI): domain Eukaryota; kingdom Metazoa; phylum Chordata; class Aves; order Passeriformes; family Malaconotidae; genus Dryoscopus; species Dryoscopus gambensis. Next base: position 28,091 of record WEIT01020548.1, on the reverse strand, counting down.
AAATAATCAGAAAGGGACTTCAGATGTGACATAGAATGGTTCTCTCAGTGGTTGACAGAGAACAGCCTATTTTGAGTCAACCGTCTCACATGACCACAAGTTTAAGCATCTCTATAACCTGATTTTCTCTAGAGACCAATAATTAGTTACCTAACATCTGAGGTCACAGTCTTTAGCAGTGAGAGTGAAAGAAGTTTGGCCTGGCGAATGCTTAATCTCTTTAAGAAGTAGAACTGTTTCCATGGCACACCTTTGTTCAACCCTGTTTAAGAATACTGTGGGAGAAAATACAGAGTAAATCCCTTCCTTGAAGGTTGTAGAATAAGAATTTGAATTTTGATCTTACTCTGGAGTATTGTGGCTAATGTTGTACTCATTAATCTTGATCCTTTATTATTCCAGAATCCTTAGGGGTTTTTTGGGGGGGGTGGGGGTTTTGTTTGTTTGTTTGTTTTGTTTTTCATTTTGCACAGGCTGGGTTTTTGGAATTTTTTTTTTTCAGCTTTACCTACAAGAAATGAAAGAAGGGTTTTTGGACAGTATGTAAAAAACACACTGTGGTGGTTATCTTACCTGTTAATGTACCTGTCCCATACCAGATGCATGAGAATACTTCACTGAATCCCTAACTGGATACATCCAGGAGTTGATA
>WEIT01020548.1:16364-27407 GCA_013389985.1 Dryoscopus gambensis | reverse complement strand
ACTCCTAATCCATTAGGATTATATTTATTTTTTACTTTTTTTTCAGAAACACAAGGTTCAATCATATTACACTTTTTCAATCTTCTTATCCCCCTTACAAAGCTTAGGACAGACTAGTAATTCTGTCTCTGGATTCATATATAAAAAGAGAAAGATGTTGAATTTATTACAGTAGTTGTGAGGCTTCAGTTCTGAGATTTTAGAACTGAAAACATGCTGTGCTAAGTTATTTTGTCTGCAAATCTGTACTTCTATGGCTTTACTCAGTTTTGATTTCCCATTAGCATGGAAAGCACCTACAAATCTCTAATAATGAATCCAAGAAAAGGGAAAAGCATGAATGTGGCATACTTCATAAGAGATGTACCAATACATGAACTATTTTTCCCTTAGCCACTATCTCATATGGTAAGTTTAGCTAAATTTAATTAGGGTTACCGACATGGTAATTTGAATTGTTACCCATGATGCTTTCTGCTCTTTATAAAGCATTTCCTTTTGAAATTGTCATGACTTATATAAGCATATGATTTTTTTTCCCTGTGGCTAGCACTTGGTTGAAATATTAGATTCACTGTGAAATTCCTGCAATAACTATTTCACTCTTATCTATTTGACTATAGAAGCATTTTCAGGACCCTTTTTAAAGTATGTCATTGACTGTATTAGTTCTGATAATATCTCAAGACTGCTTATCTATGAATACTTTTAAATTGGCAGCTTAAACTAATGCTGCTTTATTCTGTGTTAAGTATCTTTGATGTCCAGCTAAATCTCATGGGTGAAAGCAGAGCAGTTAAAGCAGAGACACTTGCAGAAGATAAAGGAGCTGAGACAATACTCATTGTTCAGAATACCTGACCTACAGGAGACATTCTGGTCCTCCACATGCATTCTCAAAGAAACATGATTTAGAAGGGGATCTCCTAGGAAAGGGGATCGAAAAGTCACATCAAAAAGCTCCTAGGTTTTCCACCAGCTATACGGAGCATACAATTTCCTCAGATCAGATGTTTTGTCTCCAAAATATCAAAGAAATATTTCAAATGCAAATGAGTGCTGGTGAAAGTACCTACTCTCTGAATTTGAAAGCTCCATTATCTGGCATGAATATTTGGCAAGGCTAGGCTAGTTGCAATTTACTGAGTAACTTCAGACAATGTGCTCATTGGTGATATTCCATGCTGTAGATCTTAACTCAGTATATTGGAACCTATCCTGAAATTTTTGCTTTGGCTGGTTTTTCAGTTTAAATGAATGTGCAATTCTGCATTGATCTAACACAGTAAAAAGTAAACAAATCAAAATATATCTTTAATAATAGCATTGACCAAGACGGCAAGTCTAAAAGTCTGTCTGAAAGTTCAATGCATTCGTTATGTTTGAATCATGGGGAATGTTTGAGCCTTTTAGCTTAATATGAACAGTGAAAAATCTGGTATAAGTTTGATCTGAATTGACAGCTTCCTTACAGTTTCAAGTCACAGAATCTAAGAATGGTTGAGGTTGGAAGGGACCTCTGGGGGTCATCTGACCCAACAATCCCTGCTCAAGCAGGGCAACCTAGACCACGTTGCTCAGGATCATGTCCACATGGTTTTTGCATATTTCCAAGGATGGAGACTTTACAACATCTCTGGGAAACCTGTGCCAGTGCTCTGTTACCCTCACAGTAAAAAAACATCTTTCTGATATTCATAGAAACCTCCAGTGTTCCAGCTAGATTGCATTACCTCCTTTTCTGTCACTGGGCACCAATGAAAAGAGCCTGGCTCCAACTTATTGAAATCTTCCCTTCGAGTAATATTTTTACACCTTGCTAACATCCCAAACCTGAGCCTTCTCTTCTCCAGGCTAAACAGTCACATCTGTCTAAGTCTTTCCTCATGGAAGAGATGCTCCAGTCCCTTCATCAACTTCGTGGCCCTTCACTGGATTCTCTCCAGCAGCTCCATGTCTCCCTTGTACTTGGCAGCCAAGAACTCGACACAGTATTCCAGGTGTGAAACTAGATACAGTCACCAGTGTTGACCACAGAGAAAGGATTACTTACCTCAGCCTGCACAGAGAAAGGATCACTTACCTCAGCCTACTGGTAATGCTTCTCCTAATGAAGCCCAGGATACCATTAATTTTCCTTGACACACTTTGTCCCACTTCTCCTAGCAGTCCAAAAGAAGGCTCATTTCTATCCCACAGTTCCAACAGTCTGTATGGATTGGCACTCTTAGGACGAATTCCGTCAGAGTGCAAGAACTGAATGGGAATCTCAATGAATACCATTTTGACAATATGTACAAAGAGAGAGAGAAAAGTTTTCTTGTTTACAGATTCAGATTCAGGTATTCCCAAGATACCAAGGAGTGGGACGGTTAGACAGGTAGGTTATAAACACCTCTTCTTGAAAATAACATTAAAGAGAATTTGAGGGAAAACTTTGGCTGTTAGGGAGGAAAAATTAAAATTACTTAATTTGAACTCTCAAAGCATATTTTTAACAGAAACAGGCTTTTAATAACCGTTGAATTTGGGTCCTAGAACTGCTTATTCTTTTAAGTGATTTGACTTCTGTTGTGTGGAATGAGCAGCCTAGCTTCTCTATTCTAAGCATGTTGGCCGGCTATTTCCATAGAGAGAGGCCAATTCCGAACCATATCACCTCTTGGGAAGAACTGAACACAGCAGGGAGACAATTGCTTTGAAAGAATTGATTCGCAAATGGGGAAAGTGGACAGGCAGAATTGATTTGTGCAACCCTTCTGTCTCCCTGTACCTGACTGGTCTGCTTCATAAACTTGTGAAAGGAAAGTTGAACTGCATCTGTCTAGCGCATGTCAGAATGGTGGCAGATGCAATGTGATCTACCTGCCAGATAAGCTGCAATGTGTCTATGTTGTGTCCACAGGAGTTTAATGTGTCCTAGACTTACATGTCACTGTGCATGAATAGTAGCACTGGGCTTTCTGGCCATCTGGAAATCTAAACTTCTCTGCGCACAGGTACCTGACACTGAGTCATTGTCCAAACCCACAGGACTAAAAATGGTAGTACTGGAAAATGTGCAGTAAGACTGAAGAATAAAACATTGTTACTTCTTCTTCTCCAGAGGCAGTTTTTATTAGTAGTTTTGCTCTAGTTTTCCCAATGCATTTCACTGAGTCAGAACTGAAATATGCTGAGTATACAGCTGTAATATTTTCTGTCTGTCATTGGAAGTTCACAAAATTTTCAGATTTTTCTAAATTTTGAAAGATGATAGCTATCTATTTTGTCACTGGCTAAAGCCAGGAGCTTTAGTGTTTTGCTCAAAGGTGCTAAGTTGTGTATGTTCTAGAATTAGCTGCCTTTTCACTTTCAGGGCCCTTTAGAGATTTGTTCATCACTACATCTAAAAAGCAGCATTGGGGTTAATTACATCTGTGGAATCACTCCAGGACTAAAATGAATGGTTGGTCTGTAGCTGTAATTTAAAATTGTCTTGGAAGGTGATATCTGCAAAGTATTTATTAGAAAAAGCAATATGTAACATTAGCTTTCTTTTCTGCAGAAGAAATACAAAAGGGAGGAAGAAGTAAATTCTATTACTACTCTTGCTAGTTGCTAAAAAAGCCAATCTCTTCCTTTTGTTTTGCCTTTCACAAAGGTATGCAAACAAACGGATAGATTTGGAGTTTAAATGTTATGCCTTCATTCCAAAGCAAACCCTTTCATGCAGGAAGAGCATGGATTTCCATCAGGAGATTCTGAACAAAGCAACTGGTATGAAATTTTTTTGCAGACTAGTTAACATAAAGTCTGTCCTTCTGAAGGTAATGAAATCAAGAATATGAAGGGATGTTAAATTTAGCTGAGTAACAAAAGTGAGTAACAGAGCATCTAAAGCTAAGTTCTAACATTTTTTCACAACTATCTCCAGACTCCTAATCATGCCTGGAAACAAAATAATATAAAGATGATACAAAAAATTTGATTTTTATTATTCTCAGAATAATTTGACAACATTTCATTCTTAAAGTTGATTTTCCTAATTTAGTTTTTTGCTTGAAAATGCAACAAGTCTGTCTGCACAAGGTTGCTGTATTGGCTGTTGGCATGAAAGGAAAGCTTCCTTTTTTTTTTGTTTTGAAACATTTCCTAGGAAACAGAATGGTTTGGGTTTGGTTTTTTATTTCTTCTTCAGTGATTTTGCTATTCCAGAATTTTCGGTTTGGGTTTAGAGTGTTTGTGCCTAATAAGCGGATTTTAGCAGGAAGCTTAATTAGATGAACTCTAAATTTTTTCCCGCTCATTATTTTCCATAATTCTGTAACATTGAGTTTGAATCCTGGTCCTTAAAACATAAAGATAAAACAACTACAGAGGTAAAAACAATGTGATAATGGCAGCAAAGATAATTAAAGTTACTATGTTCACAGTCCCACTTAGCAAAACAAAAAACTGTCTGCTCCAAAAATGTCAAGCCAAAAAATAAGAAAAAACTCCTTGCAAGTATATTGCATATTTCTCTCACATACATCTCCTTCTTCCTCAGTATAAAGCAAAATTCAATCCACCTGCTTTTGACAGTAACCTTTAAGGTGATGATTCTTTGGAGGACTTAACTTTGAAAAAATAATTTCATTCTTCACATATCTTGGCTTCAAGCGTTTGTCATCATTTATTAAAGTAGTTGAAATCTTACTGGAGGATGGGGACCATAGGAGGCTGAATGAATGCTAAATTTGCTCTGAGTCTGTGCTTATGCCATCATATACAGAACTGTAGATCTTTAGTCCCCATAGCTGTATTCAACATTTATCCATTAATATAGGAACAACTCAATTAGTGGCTCTGTAGGGATCAGAGCATAACCCTACTTTCCACAATTTAACAGCTACCATACATCATCAAGATCTAATTCCCAGGCTGAGCAGGATGTAAATGGCAGTAGCCCACAGATCTATTTTTTAAAAACTTGAAATTCTTGTGACTTAATACACTTCCCCAAGCCCACTTGAATTGTGCATCCTGCAATTTTGCCTATAGTTCACACCTGGCATCCTACAGATTAAGGTTGCTGACTGTTTTGTTGTTACATTATTTGATTTCTTGAAATATCATTAACATGAAAGGAAATTATTTGCCAGCTAGGATTTGTTTGTATTATCAGAGATTCCTTATCTCAGAAAAGTTATAGTTTGAGACTTAAGAGTACTGTGTTTTGTGCTTCCATTGGTCTTCAGCAGTATTACTTGTTCAATTGTTTTAGCCTTATTTCAGAGAAGGCTGCTGGCAACCCCTCGATGTTTAAGATAAAACAATGTTCTTATTTACTCCCTTTTATCGGGAATCTAGAATAATCTAGAATTCACTCCTTTTTTCTCTCTTTTTTCTTTCTTTCTTTATGTATTTCATGAGACAATTTAGAATATGCTCCCCCATGTAATGGAATCACAGGAAATTCTATACTTCAATCATAAGACCGGACCAGCAACTGCAATCCTGATCGAGGCTTGATGTAAAACCTAATGATCAGTTTGTATACAGCTAAATGAAATGGAAATGTGAAAGACTTACCTCGTACTTTCTATGAGGGCTATTCAATGTATCATGTACAGGATTAGCCTAAGCAGGAAAGCGAAATGACAGTCAAACTCTGAACATTTGTTTGAGCTTTTTGCTCACTTTGAAACAGATGACTTAAACAGCAGCGTTGTGAAGAGCTAGAATTTGCTGATGGAGTTGTCAAGACATTAATAGGCTGGCCCGTCCCGCTGTAAAAGGGGAGTCGGGGAGGATTCTTGACAGATTTCTCGGAAGAAAATAAAGCGCAAAAGGGGCAGTATTATATCTGAGACTTTTTACTGATAGGAGAGATAAGGGTTCCTACCGAAGGGGGGATAGAAAAAGGAGCAAAGAGGGTAATAGAGAGACACAGAGAGAAACAGAACACCGTGGCAAATCGTTACCGCTTCGGCCCAGGCACTCCGCCAGCTCGGCCGATGAAGCGTGCGCTGCGAGCTGCGATGCGTCTGCGCGGCCCCCGGGGCGGGCTGGGCGCGATTTGCAAACGGCAGCCNCAGCTGCGGCCCTCAGGAGCGGGGGCAGGCTGGGTGCAGGCGGCGGTGGCCGCTCCGTCGGGAAACAGCGGAGCACGAGGTTGTCGCGGCGACGAGCTGCCTCGGGGAAGCTGCGAAGCGGGGCGGGACAGGTGCAGACAAACAAGACGGTCAGGTAAGGAGCAGGACCGCAGGGAGAAAAAGGCGAGGGGTGGGGGACCAAGCTGGCCCTCTGGGCGAGCCCCCCCCCCTCCAAGAAACCCGAAGTAAAATCGCCCTGGTTGTGTCGCGGTTAAATGCTTTTATGTGCTAAGGCTCCTACCATAGCCCTGTTTCCCGAGCATTTTTTCCCAGGCATCGGGGCACCTGCCCCATCCAGCTAGGGGCGGTCGCTTGCAGCCCGACCGCAGAAGCTTTCTGTGCCCTGATCGGCTGCCAGGCGAAGCCTCCCTGGGACAGGGCTCCCAGCACACGTACGGCCCCTCTAGGAATCCTTCGCCTCATATATAACACATGTTGAGGCATAAATAAAAATCAGATTGGTCCCTCTCATAGCCAAGTGCAAATGTATTGCATACATCTGTGTCAAACTCTAAAATCTCATTTTGTCAAAAGACTTTTAAAATGGGAGGCAAAGCTCACTATAGAAAGAGGACGGATTGCCAACAGACTTTAAATCTTGATTTTGAATGTGACAGTCTTCAAGATATCCCAGGTCCACAACTTTTCAGTGTTTCCATTAATGACTGGAATGAGATCTGAGTGCACATTTATTAAATTTCCAGAGGATATGAAGCTATGAACGTTTGAAAGTCCATTAGAATGTGATTTGGAATTCAAATCAACCTTGCAAAATTATCTGAATAAACAAGGATGAGTTTAAGAAGAACTACAGTTCTATTTTTACTAGATACACTTTACTTCACAGTGTAAGATGGGAACAAATGGCAAGGAAGAAATTATGCAGAAAAGTTTTCTGAAGACTATACTTATCAAGCACTAAACATGGATCAATGAGCTCACACTTAGGCAATAAAAAATAGAAAAGGAAAGAAAACCAACCCGCTCAGACTGTACACAGCAGTATTGCACATAGAACACATGCAACACTCCTGCTGTTCTATTGCTTTTGTCATTCAACACTGTTAAAGAGCTTAGCTAAAATACTGAGTCAGTTTGGTTGTATGGATCAAAAAAAGAGAAAAAGATAGCACTAACTGTATCTTCTCATTACAAAAGGAATCATGTACAAAAGACATAGGAAGAAAGAGTGATAAAACTGAATAAGAAAAAAAAAAGACTGACGTGAGATACGGCAGAAGGGTTAAAAAGGTAAAAGCTTGCTAGAAAAGTAAACATAATTTTTCTTGTTCACCACGGATAGAGTAAGAAATGCCAGGGAAAAAGCTTAAGATCTCCATTATTGGAGGCTTTTAATCAAAATAACTGCCTAGAATAGCTTAAACATGACTATGAGATGGTATTTCCACAGTCCAGGACTGAGATTTCATTGGCCTTGGAAATGGATACAGATTCTGATTTCTCCACCAAATGCCTTTGGGTAGAAATATGTCAGTTATATATATATATATATCGGGGTTTTTTCTTTCCTGTATACTTTTTGCCTTTTGTTTTTAATTTCTGCCCTGGGAATTTTGGCTTGGAGTATAGTCACAAGTGCTAATAGACACCAAGAAAAGTAGATTTCTCTATAGTTACAGGTGACTTTCTTATAATATCCAGCCTGACCAGAATGGGAGGTAGATGTTGATATGCCCTAGGTAAAATTTAACTGCCAGGGTTCAGTTTTTGACATTTATTCATCAATTTTTGAAGCCTACTCATCTTCGGTGAGTATGGAAATAGGCTTTTTTTATTTCTCTTTTGTTCTGACTGTGCTTAATATTCCTTAGGCTGTCCTTAGGCACATCAGAAGGGGAATGGGAATTGTTGTATAAATAAAATTAGTTTTAATATTAATTGTCACAAGCCTTTTTTTTACCATAGGATTTTTTTTTTGTATATTTTAAGTAGGGAAATAAAAGTGGGAAAATGTTATGATGCTACTGAGAAGCACGGTTTAGAGTCTTGGCTTAAATTCTTTAGCTCAGTATACTACGTGGAATCTGCTTTCAGTACATAATTTTCTATTCTTTTTTAGAGGAAGTGCCCATATGTCCACTTATCTCATGTTCAGACTCTAAATTCTACTTTCACATTCATTGCTCTGAGTTTTTCACCTGGTTTGATTACTTACATAAGTTTCTCACTCAAAGGGTCACAAAATTAGCCCTGATGATAGACACAAAGCTGCAAATTCTGTAACACTTTTGCTACACATTGATGTTTCATGGCACATAATATTTTTCTCCTTTGTGTTACTTAGATTTGAAGTATAATGCATTCTCTGAAAAATAATTTGCAGCCACTTTAAAAATACATGTAAAATCCATTTTAATCACTTTCAGGTCCATTTTAATTAAAAAATAATTATATTCATTGTTTTGAACACTTTAAAAATAAATAAATATTGCCAAGAAACATAAGTGGCAAATTACCTTTATTCTGTGCTGTCATCCAAGATTTTTGTGGGCAGAAATCCTTCTCTACATTCACAGCTTTATCCACAGTTTTCATTCTTAGTGTCCTCTAATTATGTATAAGGCTTCTCTCTACAGAAAAGGTCTTTGACTTGGTACGTTGCTGTTAAATGTGCCTTGAATATCTAATGCTTGGAAATTGTGTTTTTTAAATACTTACTAATAAATATATATTATCAACACTGCTGCCAAATGTGTTCCAAGGTGTACCCTAAAGGTGTTGCTGTGAATGATGTGAGTTATCAGAGTACACCTAAGCAGCGTATGCAAATTGAGGATTGAAAAATCATGGAGCGAGTGCATGCATACCTGCAAGGCAACAGAAAACACTGGAAATGGAAAGTATAGGAAGTCAAGCATGAAATCCTAGCCCCAGTGAAGAAAATTGCATACCGCAATTAATTTCAGGGAGGACCAAGCTTTTACTCTAGACACAGATGGAAAAAAATAATGCTTTCCAGCTCCCCAAAGCCATTTGTGTAGGTGATGCCATTTGTGCGCAGTGCCAGCTAATTTTTCCTTATTAAAACTAATGATCCATAATTGCTTCCGGAATGACAGACTGTAATATGGATTGTAGGGGGCAAATCTGGTAATGACTGTTTCAGGTTTGTGTCCAGATTTCTCAAGTAACACTTATCTGGACTCTCTAACTGTAGAAACATCCCAGTTACTGAGAATCTATTTTTCTGTAGTTATCCATGTTCAAGAAGTGTATTTAATGCCCAAGGAGTTACTTCTGACTATGACTATGCAACAGGATTTGAGAGCTCTTCCACTCTTTAGGAACCCTATCTATGCCTTTGAACTATTCTAATTCCCTGAGAAAATGACAGCCCCATATGTTCTATGCTCCATCTGCTGCATGATGGAGACCAGGCATACGGCTCAGGAAAGAGCTATTGTACATTCTGGCCAGGTCTTACTTTGGATTTTTGAGACATTTTAAAGGTGAAATATGACTACTCATCCCAAAATTACAAAGAATATGACAAAAGGTTATCTGGGATTCCTCTGTGATAGTTATGTTCTTTAAAATTCTTTTCCTAAGCCAGATAATCCAGAATTTCTGTAGTGTCTCAGAGATACATCAAAAAGTGGTAAAAACTATGAAAAGCAAATTACATCCAAAACATGAAACTTCATTTTCCCCAGTATGTTTTGGTGCCAGGGATCCTTTTTTCGAAAGAGAAGTTATTACCTGGTTCAGTCTTCACCATTGCTGTCTTATTTGGCACCATTCGAGCCTACAATTTATAATAATAGCATCACTACTAATAATTATAATAATAATGGTATCCATCCTAAGCTTCCAGCCTATTTAAATAAACTTGACCAGGGCCTGTGGACAGCCTAGGGAGGAAAAATACGCAGCTTTTATATCCTTTAGTCAAACCATTTTCATACATGAAATATATATTTATTTTTGAGATTATTTAATCAAAATGCACAACTGTAATTTTGCTATGAGAAAAGACCCACAGAGAACTAGACTATTCAAGTACCTTTGTTCTCAGTTTTGTAAATGCTCTGAATTCAGGTCACTGAAAACAAGCATTTGTTACATTTTAAGGGATAATTGCTAACAAATAATTTATGGCTGCAAAATGCTACACATAGCAGAGAGACTACAGCTACTTATAACCCAGTAAATTAAAACTAAACCTTCTGCGTGCTGAGTATGTTGCATAAGATTAACTGGATAATATTAGGCCGTTTCCATTATAAAGATCAAATGCAAGGAGAAAAGACATAAACTTTGTGTATGTATCAATGTAACCTCAACTCAGCAGTTGCTGATTATTTATTGGGCATGTAAACAGATGCACCTAATCCTGTTGTGGCAGCTATTCAGGAAGATGGACAGAAAAAAGAAAATTTCTGCTGTGCATGGGTGAGAAGAAGATAAAAAGTAGATCCTATAAAATGATGATTACCTTTGGCTACTTTTGACTTCAGTGGCTACTCAGCACCAGACCAGCAAGAACTTGGGCACAAAAAATTATTCTGCCAATTTCCCCATTCTTTTTTCTATAAAATGTGTTGGACAACTTGGAACATGAAGCAACATCAGTTTCTTTGGTTAAAACAAAATACAAAAGCATTCCTTTTTCCTTAGGTCCAGATTTCTATTGCAGACTTGCTTTTAAATTGTGCTTTCTATCTACCATACAATGAAAATCGCTGATTGTAAGCAATTTGACAAAAACTATGTTATTGCAAAGAATACTTGTAGATGATTGAGGTCAATTTGTTTCTTGTTATCAAGCCACTTTTAATTTTGTCACCATAAATTTGAGCACACTTGGGTGCTCAGAAATCTCCTTTAAGAAGGAATAAATTCTTTGAAATTAAAAGACTGACAGGAATTACCAATTTCACAGCTAAATCTGCTGTCACTTACA